>BSBK01003760.1:1660000-1957500 GCA_027943335.1 Chamaecyparis obtusa
ATTTTTGGAAAGGTGGTGGAAGGAACATAAGATGGGGGTCTTGCAGCTTTAGATTCACAAAAATGATTACAATATATTAAGAGTAAACTTAAGGAATGGAATAACATAGTGTCCAAAAACATTTTTGAGGAAAAGATTAGAATAGAGCAAGAGTTGACTGAGTTCAACGAAAAGGGTAATTAAATTTTGGATGCTCAAAGAGGATTTTGATAGCGAGAAAGAGCTTATTGAATTTTGAGAGAAACACTTATGAGGGGGGAGGTCTATTGGAGAGATAAATCAAGAGAATCTTGGGTGAAAAAGGGTGATTCCAATACCAAATTCCTCCACTCTTCTTCCTGTACTAGGAGATTCATTAATAAAATTGAAAAGATCACTTGAATGGGTGGGAGTTAGGTGTAAATAATTCAAGAGGTTGGAAATGAGGTTACAACATTCTTTAAAAGGTTACTGGGTAGTAATAATGTTTATGGAAATCCCAAGTTGGAGATAGATTTTATTCCTGTTGGCTAACAGATTTGTCCTTTTTAAATTTTATTATTCTTATACTCTTTCCCCACAAAAGAACAACTCTTTAGCAATAGTTGGGTGAATCCACAAAGGATTTCCCTCTGAATTTTATATAGGTACAACTCCCTTAAATAGATTTTCAATTAATGAAACTAAACTAAATTCTCAATATATACTTTTTGCCAGAAATTACAAAGATGTTAACTGGTATCCATCACATCAACATACAATGGATATGAATCATGTATGTATTTATAGATTAATCCCTAATATGACCCACAGATCCTTCACACTTAAATCAAATATAACTTCTAAAAAACTTTAGATACAAACAAGCAAGCATGTAAAGAACATAGATAAGGTGTAATCTAAAGTATGAAAATTCCAATTAATCATAATAAGATTTTCACCAAAACCATTATTCCATATCATTTCAAACATAGATTCAGAATCCAACTAAAAATATCATTTACTTTGCATTCTCAGATGTAAATTTTTTTCTTCAAATAACATTAAAAACAACATGCATACTATAAATTGCCTACCTCCAAAACTTATTAGAACATTGCACCAATCTTATGATCAACTATATATAGTCTTTTACATCATACCAAATAAAATTATCAGGGTTTCAAAATTAACCCGAGCTTCAAAAACAAACTAAACCAGTAAAAAATGTCTAAAATTTCCCCAACCTCCTATTAGAAACTACCCCAAAATGTGCTATATAACTAGATAATCTATGCAATAGATGATTATGGTTGAGAATATTCTCCTGATCTTGCATACTGGGTTGGGTGTTCTAGCATGCCTTGTGTTTCTTTCTACTCTTTGTATAAATTGACAAACTCCTGGACCACCTGGATATTAGGAACATTGACATGGTCCATCCTCTTCCTCCACATGTCCTTTTCTCACTTCATCTCCTTAATTCTCACCATGCAAGAAGGTAATTATCCTAAGCATACACATAGTAGGGCTTCCATCTATGCCAATTTTGAAAGATCTTCAACCACTAATAGTTTATCTTCTTTGGCTTTCCCAATATCTTCCCTTATCCTCTAGAGTGCGACATTCTCATCCTTTTCTACCACAACATTTTCATCCGCATAAGACATGTGATTACATCTAAGCTCATCCATGAGAGACCGGGTGAGTTTGTTGAGTTCTTTACCAAGCTTGGAATATTCAGATTTTCCTTGCCTAAGTATCGAGTTGCACCACTTTGTTAGGAATAACAGTCCATCAATACAACTGAGAGGGGGGGATGAATCAGTTGTATGACAGATTATTAAAATTTAAAATTTGAATGGTAGCAATACCAAATCAAATGAACACAATGAATTCCAACACAATAACACAATATTTATTGTCGAGGAAACCTTGTTAAAGGTAAAACCCTGGTGAGAATTAACACCCACTAATGATGTACTGAGAGTATAGTATCCTTGTTAAAATATCTAGCCAAATTAGGAGCTGATTAAAACATTACAATACATAGTCCTTCTTAGAGGACAGACCCTATTAGGATTCAAGAAAAGAAGAAGGCTTATTTCCCAAAGAAGGTTATGACCACCTTCAGAACTCATTGTTCACAACACAAGTGTAAGTAAAGAAATACACAATCTTTGAACTGTCTAATGCAATTGTATTTTCTTGATGAGTTCCAATCAAGTATATAAGTTATCCTCTGCTCTACATCTAGTAGACACAAGCTCATAGCTTCCACAATTCTCTTTTACATCATATTCATACTACATATATTTTCAAAAGAAAAGATCTTAAATATATATCCTGTTGAAAAATAAATGATCAGGTCAGTCAATTAGGCTTTTCCAATATATAAATAATTACATAACTCTTTGCTAAGATATACACAGTATCTAGAATGAGTATATAATAATTATATCTCAACAATTAAGGACTGACATCCATAATTTATGCTCGCCATTCATAATACACGCTACAACTCTGAATTCAGCTTCCAAATAGGTCTTCTCCATAACACATGCCATAACTGACATCATCCTACTTTCTGTACCTTGCTAAGATCAGAAAACATTTTTTGGTACACTATCTTTCATCCCTTAAGCTCGCATATATTGAATCCACATCACCTATAAGAGATACTCAAAACTTAGAGACTAACTCTGTCAGCTTCCACTGTCATAGTCCAGTAACCAATCTTCACTAAATCTTTTGTAACTCATCCAATATGAAATATTATATCATGTGATCTTAGATATAAGATCACAACACCTTCCTATACACACAACTATGTTCACACATTTTGAATCATCTATACAATATATGTACACTGTAATAACCAGTTTGTTCTCTCCATAAAAACATATGTTGACATCAGTGAAAAAACATGAATGACAATAGTAGTAATTCCAACAACATTTAACATAGTGATTAAACATATTAAATGCATATCCAACAATCTCCCCAATGCATTATCAATATCCAACAATCTCCCCCTTTGGCAGTGATGGAAACATATGGGAAAATCCATCAACCCAAGAATACTCTAATGAACTCTTCCTCATAGTATCTCTCCTCATATAGTAGGGATTTTCACATAGTCTCTTTCCCCCTTTGACAACAATGGAAAAGGGTCACATAAGTTATCAACTGTCCTCATTAATCAGGTGTTGAATCACCCAAATATATTTTGTAGACCTTCAACGATCACTCCCCCTGAGGAGTAGATCCATACATCAAGTCCAAAACATGATAAAGCTTTGAAAACCTCTAGATTGATACATCCCTGCATCATTTAATTCTCACTAGGAGGGGCATTCACCCCAAGTATACCTCTGAGATACTCAAAGGCATCTTTTGGAAATGGCTTTATAAAGATGTCTGTTATCTGTTCTTTTATGCTAATGTATTCCAACCTTATTTCCTTCTCTACTACCTTGTCTCTCAAGAAGTGATACTTAATAGAAATATGCTTAGTTTTAGAGTGCATCACAGGATTCTTTGACATATTTACTGTACTTGTGTTATCACAATGGATAAACATTGGGTCAATGAAAGTTATTCCAATATCTTTCAGCATTTGTTTCATCCAAACAATTTGAGTGTAGTTAATTATAGCAACAACATACTCAGATTAGACAGTATATTGAGCTATACAATCTTGATTTTTACTTAGCCGTGAAACTAACTTTTTCCCAAGGAAAAATACACCTCCACTAGTACTCTTCCTGTCATCAATATTCCCTGCCCAATCAGCATCAGTATAAGCATGTAGTTCAAAGTCATCATTTATATCATACCATAAGCCATATTCCATTATTCCTTTTAGATATCTAAATATCCTCTTTACAACAGCCATGTGTGTCTCTTTAGGATCTGTCTGATATCTAGCCACAATTCCAACAACATTAGCAATATCTAATTTGGAGTGAGTTAGATATTGTAATCCACCAACCATTGATCTATACTTGGTCTGAAAAACACTCTTTGTCTCATCATTATTTTTCATTTTATGACTGGTCACCATGGGTGTACCAACTGGTTTATAGTCTTCCATTCCAAACTTTTTCAACATTTATTTAAGATACTTAGTCTAAGAAATAAAAATGTCATTCTTGCTCTGATTTATTTGTAGACCAAGAAAGAATTCATTTCACCTATCATGGACATCTCAAATTCATTTTCCATCTCTTTAAAAAATTTCTTACATATTTCATCATTGCCTCCAAAGATAATATCATCAACACAAACTTCTATTTCAAAATTCCTTCTTCACTGGTTCTTAAATACAAGTTACTATCAGCATTACCTTTTATGAATCCAAGGTAAAGTAAGTACTTGTCTAACCTTTCATACCAAGCCCTTGGATCTTGCTTCATTCCATAGAGTACCTTCTTCAACTTGCATACCATGTCTTCATCTTCGGTCAAAGGAAATCCATTAGGTTGTTCTATGTACACTTCCTCTTCAAGATCCCCATTTAGAAATGCATATTTCACATCCATCTGATATACCTTGAAGTCCTTATCTACAGCATAAGCTAGAAATAATCTCACAAATTCCAACCTAGCAACAAGAGTGAATGTCTCTTCAAAATCTATGCCTTCTTTTTTTGAATAGCCTTTGCATACCAATATTTCTTTGTTTCTCACAACAATTCCTTCTTCATTCATTTTGTTTCTAAAAACCCATTTAGTTCCTATCACATTTTTATCTTTAGGTCTAGGAACCAATTTCCAAGTGTTATTTTTCTTTATCGGATCTAACTCTTCCTTCATAGCTTTGATCCAAGATTCATCTCTACAAGCTTCATCAGTAGTCTTTGGTTCAACTTGGGAAATCAAACAAATTTCTTCCCTTGTCTTTGATCTAGTCATTATGCCTTGATTTGTATTACCAATAATTTGATTTTCAAGATAATTTTTCTTAACATACCTCATAGTCTTAGGAATCTTAGTAGCCTCATTTGTGTCATCATCACAAGTCTCATTTTCCCATCCAGTCTCAACAAGTTATAATTCTTCTATAGTAGTAACCTCCTTGATCTATGTATTTTGATTACAATCATACATTCTCTCTTGTATCTAAAACTTTTCATCTATCTTCACGTTGTTACTTTCAATCATCTTCCTTAATCTCAGGTTAAAATATTTTTAAGCTTGAATTTTTGTAGAATAACTAAGAAAAATTCCTTCATCACTTATAGCATCAAATTTTCCTATTTCTTCATCTCTTTTGATATAGCATTTACTACCAAATATTCTAAAATATTTTATAGTAGGAGTATGATTAAACCACAATTCATAAGGAGTCTTACTTGTACCTTCTTTGATTTGAATTTTATTCAATGTGTATACTATTTTCCCAATAGCTTCTCTCCAATGTACATGAGATACATTTCCTTCTAGCAACATTGTCCTAGCAGTATCCAATATTGTTCTGTTTCTTCACTCCAATATCCCATTTCGCTATGGAGTCCTGGGAGCATAAGTCTGTCTGTGTATTCGATGCTCTTCACAAT
Source organism: Chamaecyparis obtusa (assembly GCA_027943335.1). NCBI lineage: Eukaryota > Viridiplantae > Streptophyta > Pinopsida > Cupressales > Cupressaceae > Chamaecyparis > Chamaecyparis obtusa. The sequence goes on from BSBK01003760.1 coordinate 1,665,519, forward strand.
ATGAATTGAATAGATCTGAAGTAAATTATCAACCTCTGTCTGATCACATTTTATCTTTAAGCCTAATTCATTCTCTACTTTTTCTTTGAATATCTTGAATTTTTCTAATGCTTCTGATTTCTCTTTCAAGTAAGTGATCTACATCATTCTAGAAAAGTCATCAATAAAAAGTATAAAGTACCTTTCACCATAGTATGATCTTGTCCTTATAGGTCCACATAGGTTTTTATGTACCAGATCCAACTTTCCTTTCATTTTATATAATTTACTTTTATAACTACTTCTAGTCTTCTTTCCCATAACACATTCTCTATAGATAGTGTTAGATGGTTTTACAATTTTTGGTAAGTCTCTCACTGCATTAGTCAAGTTTGCCTTCACAATATTATCAAAATTAACATGACAAAACCTTTTGTTCCATAGCCAACTTTCATCTATCTTTCCAACAAAACAAGAAGCTTCATATGTTTTTAACTCAAATACATTACCTTTGGTTTTAGTACCAGTTGCAATGAAGTTTTATGTCTTACTTCTGATAAAACATTTCCCATCAATGAACTTTAATTGATATCCTTTGTCCATCAGCTATCCAACACTCAACAAATTATGCTTAAGTCCATCAACAAGTAGTAAATTGTCAGTATTAGTCCTTCCATCCAAAGAAATAAATCATACTCTTATGACAGGTTTAGGAATATTGTCACTAAATCTTACAACACCACCATCATAATTATTTGGTTTAACAGATTTTTTTTTGTCTCCAGTCATATGATGTGAGAAACCACTATCTATAACCCATTTAGATCTCTTGTTAACATGTTATACTAAAGCTTTTTCCTCATGTACTATTTTTTCATCTTTAATAGAAATAAATCCAATTTCTTCATAATCACAATCATCATCATCAGAAATACCTTCACTAGCATAGTAACACTCCTTTTCCTTTGAGTACTTAGGCTTGAAAAACTTAGGTTTGTGCTTAGGAACTCTTGTAGGACATGTAGATGCAAAGTGACCTATCTTATTGCATGAAAAACATTTTAAAGGTAACTTTCCTTCAAATTTACCCTTACCTCTCTTTTCTCTTCTAGAGATCATGACAACAAGTTCATCTATCTTTCTTTCTTATTCTTGTATCTATTCCCATTCATCAGCATACTCACCAAGCTCTTCCTTTATATAACCATCGCTAGAGCTCACAATTCTAGATATTGTCTTCTTGTGTGTATATGCCTTGAATGTTGTTTCAACTTTAGGTAAAGAATCTCCCAATTCTGCAGCTTCAAAGGTAGTTAACTTTGTAATCAACAGTTCTCTACTAAAGTTTTTAGTCAAAGGTATAATCTCTTTGATAGCCTAAACTTTGAACTTGTAAACAAGATTCAATGATCTAAGGATCTTCGCAATGACTTCTTCCTCTTGATAAGTGCCTCCGAAATTCTTGATTCCAATCACAACCTCTGTAATTCTTTGTACATAAGCCCTAATGTTTTCATCTTCTTTCATTTGTAACTTCTCCATCCTTGTTTTCTAGTTCTGTAATTTTTCTTGCTTAGTAAACTTATCTCCTTCATACAATGCTTCTAGTCTTACCAAAATTTTGTGTGTTGAATCCAGATCTTTCACCTCAGTAAAGTCTCCTTCAGAGAGTGCAATGATTAGTGCTTCCCTTGTGACCATGTTATAAGAAAATGTCTTCTTTTCATCATCAGTAGCTTTGTCTAATTCATTCTCAGTCTTCATGGTTTCCTCATTCTTTGTAATCATCCAGTAGTCAATGCCCAAACATAGAAAATGAGTTCGCATCTTGTTCTTCCAACTGTTAAAGTTTTCAGGATCAAATTTTGGACTATCCTTCCTATAGAATGTCATCTCCAAGATAATCTCAACCTGTTAATATTTCTCTCTAAGGACCAGTAGCTCTGATACCAATTGTCGAGAATAATAGTCTACCAATACAACTACGAGGGGGGGTGCATCAGTTGTATGATAGATTATTAAACTTTAAACTTTGAATAGAAGCAATACCAAATCAAATAAACACAATGAATGCCAACACAATAACAAAATATTTTTTGTAAAGGAAACTCTGTTAAAGGTAAAACCTCAGTGGGAATTAACACCCACTAATTATGTACTGAGATTATAGTATCCTTGTTAATAGATCTAGGCCTGTTAGGAGCTGATTAAAACATTATAGTACATAGTCCTTGTTAGAGGACAAACCCTATTAGGAGTCAAGAAAAGAAGTAGGCTCACTGTCCAAAGAAGGTTATGACCACCTTCAGAACTTATTGTTTGCAACACAAGTGTATGTAAAGAAATACACAATCTTTGAGCTGTCTAATAGAAATTGTCTTTTCTTGATTAGTTCCAATGAAGAATATAAGTTATCCTCTACTCTACATCTAATAGACACAAGCTCATAGCTTCCAGAATTCTCTTTTACATCATATTCATACTACATATCTTTTCAAAAGAAAATATCTTACATATATACCCTATTGCAAAATAAATGATCAAGTTGGCCAATTAGGCTTTCCCAATATATAAATAATTACATAAATATTTTCTAAGATATACATGGTATCTAGAACAAGTATATAACAATTATATCTCAACAATTAAAGACCGACATCTGTAATTCATGCTCACCATTCATGATACATGCTACAACTCTAAAGTTTGATTCCAAATAGGTCTTCTCCATAACACATGCCACAACTAACATCATCCTTCTTTCCATATCTTGCTAAGATTAATGAAAATTCTTTGGTACACTACTTGTTATCCCTTAAGTTCACATATACTGAATCCACATTGCCTATAAGATATACTCAAAACTCAGAGACTAACTTTGTCAGCTTCCACTGTCATAGTCAAGGAACCAGTCTTCACTAAATCTTCTATAACTCTTCCAATATGCAATATTACATCATGTGATCTTAGATATAAGATCACAACACCTTCTTGTACACACAACTATGTTCACATATTCTAAATCATTTGTACGATATCCGTACAATGTAATAACCAGTTTATTCTCTCCATAGAAATATATGTTGACATCAATGACAAAACATGAATGACAACAGTAGTAATTCCAAAAACATCTAACATAGTGATTAAATATATTAAATGCATATCCAACAATCTCCCTAATGCATTAGCAATATCCAACACACTCTGCATTCCTCTTACATGGATAGAGTATCTTTTCAGCTACCATTTTGAAGGGATTTTTAATAAGGAAATTGGCCACATCATATTTATGGACTTTATTTATCTATACCACCACATTCACCCATTTGTTTTCCTCCTTCTCCAAACCACTTCAATAATGTATGTGGATCAAGTGGTATCAGAGCATAGTAAAAGATCTAGTTTGTGTTGAAGATATGAGATTTTGAAGACAACGAGTCCTTTGTTGAACCCTTAGAGTTGAATCATCCTTTGGGAGTGTTCCAAGGTGGTGAATCTTTGTTGATAGATCTTGGATTAAAGGTGAGTTTAGTGGTTGTTGATTGAAAGAAGATTGGATAGTAGGTACAGTGGTCATCATGGCAAAGAATGAGGATACAAAGTACATTTAGAGGTCATCCATATTTAGGACACAATGCAAATGCAGGGGTAAGGTATGCAAGGTTGTTGTTTCTAGTGGTGCTATTACTAATATTGTTTCAGATGAAATGGTTTGTAAGTTGAATATTGAAAAGATAGCACATAGTACACCTTATAGAGTGTATGGATTGAATAATGATCAACTCATTGATGTTAAAGAACAAGCATAAATTTCTTTCAGTATTGGTTCTTATGTGGATACTATTTTATGTGATGTTATGCCCTTGAGGGATTGTCATGTAATCTTGGGTAGAGTTTGGTAAGTTCATATTAAGGCATTGTATGATGGCGGAGAAAATACTTATGCTATTAAAAAGAATGGAAAAGAGTTTGTATTGATTTCACTACAGGATGATAAGATGGCATGGGGAATTTCAACAACATGGTTGATGGGAAGAAGAGAGTTCCTAAGGTGTAAGGAACATGAAGACAATGAGAAAGTACAGGTTTGTTTGAGGAAGAGTGATGGTGCTTTGAAATATGAAACCATCAAGAAAGTTGATGCAAAGGTATGTGGTCCATCTGAGGGACGAGAAGAAAGGTTGCATCTGGTAGGTTGCATGGAGAGGAGTGAATCTCATGATAGAGAGGTTCAAGGGTGCAGGACAGTGGTCAAGAATGAAGTTGTTGATTTAGACAAAGAGGAAACAAAGTTTGATGAAGAAGGAATGATATTAGTTGGTACTATTCTATGCCCATTAAAATTTGGACAAAATTTTTTCACAAGGAAAGTCAAGGCTAAGGTGAGTAACAAGCTAGTCACCAAGGGAATGGTGCAAGGCCAAGAAAGATGGCACAATGATGTTAAGAAGTTTCTGACAGAGGAAGAAGTATTCAAGCATGAAGAATTTGAAGTTGAAGATAGCATAAGGATGAAGAGTCATGTGGAGATTATTCTGAGCATGTGTATGGGGATAGCCTATACTAGTGTGGAGATATTTATGTGGTTTTTGATACTAAATCTGATTGTGTTGCAGGTATATCTTCAAGTGTTATAGATTTCTAATATGGTGGAGTTGACAAGGTTGTGTCAAAGCCCAATCATGGCAGGGTTGTGTTATGTATTTTTCTTTTTAATGGTTTGGTCTCTAGATCTTAAGCATCACAAAAGGAAGAAAAGAAGGCGTAGAAGGAAGGTACATGGTATATACTTTCAAAATGTATATGAGAATATGAGAAATCAGTGTGGACAACTAGATGCAAGCATAGATAAGCATGGCAGGGATGATGATTTAGTCACAAGACTTTCAAGAAGACAAGCAAGCATGGGGCATCATGAAGAAAATTCCAAGCGTGCAAGGGACATGGGAGAACATAGCAATCCAGTTGGACAAGTTTTTTTTTTAGAGAATTCCAAGAGGACTTGGAACAATTTCAAAGTTGGGGAGTATGGTGCAGGAGCACCAAGGTCACAGGAAGGAGCCATGGAGAGCACTAGGATCACTAATGGATCCTTGGGAGGAGTGGAAGACAAATGGCCTTCAAAGGTCATTAAAACATGTAATGAGACCAATCATGGTCATGTAATGTTTTTTGGATCATATATGGATCACATTGTAATTAAATCCTAAATGTAAGCCTTAATGGCACCAATGAGTCTAAAAGGTACCTAGGGGTCACTAGGAATGGATTAAGGATTAATCCTAGATTAGGGGATTGTGGACATAAGCTCTAAAGGTTCATTATGTTTTTAAATGGCCTATAGAGCCATCAAAATTGATGCAAAAGCACTAAGAGTGCCAAATGTTCAATTTGCCTTAATATGGCAAAATAAGGCATAAATGGCTAAGGAAGGGTTAGTAGTAGGTTTGAGGGTTAGTATAGTTCTAAAACATTAGGATTGAATCCTAAAAAGGCCTTTAGAAAATATTTTAATAATACAAATTGAAAATTTCAAGTTGGGGTCGAAGTTGACAAAGTAGTTGTCAACTAGACAACTTTTACAAGTTTGTAATTGTGTTAGCAGTCGGTTTTGACCGTTGTAGGACAGTTTGAAGTTGGTTAGAGGCTTGTGTCAGTTTATTGAGAAGTTTAGAGGTTATTTTGGGATGGATCCACATGATTGGACATGAGATAAATATGGATATGTAATGGCACAAAGGAGAGATAGTTTTGGATCAATAAAAGTTAATTCTCTACAATTTATGGAACTTGTTGTCCCGTGGGTACAGTCCCAAATAACAGCAAATTAATTTGCATGAATAGAATGTGATCTTTTTTGGTGGTAACATAGGAACATTTCCAGACATTAATTTTACTCTTTTATGAAAGCACCATGTTTTTTTGGTTGTTTGTAATGCCAAGGGAGTAACTAGTGTTGTGTGAACAGTGACTAGTTAAAATAGTGTACAGTCAATAGTTAGAGTTTGAAATTTTTATAATGCAATGACCCTTCCACCCTGTGGTTACTATGGAAGGTTGGAGAGGTCTAAATATGTATTACTACTTGTATAATAATGGTTGAATGCAGGGAAGATGAAAGAAGGTAAGGAACTGTAGCAGGGTGGTGAACACACACAGTGGAGAGTGCATTTGAAAGAACCAAATGGTGGCTGGAAGATACTTGATGAAGGGAATGGGTATGTGATAGTTTCTATGGGCTATATGGATTCATTTTAAGGTGTTAGAACCTTGATTAGAGTTGTAAGTGATTTGACAGGGTATTTTCTACAAAACCCTTAGTTTCTAGCCCACATAGTGAGGTTTTGTTGATTTGGGAGTATGGTGAGTGATGAAACCTTGGGAGTATGGTGAGTGATGAAACCTCTACAACCCATATCCCTTTTTGTTGATCCACATACATTATTGAAGTGGTTTTAATCATTTTTGGCTTTATTGTGGTTCCCAAGCACCTTATGACTAAATCGTCCAAGGGTAAAGCAATGGGCGTAGACTTTCTTTTCTTACTTATAGAAACCTCCTGCCATTTTGGGGTTACATCAAAGATGTTTTTAATTGAAGGGAGTTGGTTAGGAGTGGGATTAACCATGTTTAGCATGCTGGTGAAATCTTTAGTATCATCCAGATCAATAATAACATCTAGTTGGTACCCCATGTCTAGTTTTAGGGTATTGCAATTCTTTCTCAGCCATCTTCTTTTCAACTTCTTCTTCCGATTCCAAATCAATCACCTCCCTTTATGTTTTGGATTCCTTTTCTTTGTGCTTCATCTAGGATCAAGTCACCCTTGTAGAAGAGGTAACCACTCAATGACTAGTGGGCTTCTTCTTTGGAGTAGTTTGGTTAGCTTTAGTTTTGGATTTACTTGCATCACAAATTTGAGTGGTTTTGTTAGCAAATGTAACATGTAGTTTTTGTCCTTTTTAACCTCTAGTTGATCTTAGTCTATGAGGTTGAGTCTTCTTGGTTCTCCATTCATTCAACCACTTTTTTGTTCTCTGGATGACATGGAATGTCTTAAATTCTAGATTATTTATCTCTAACATGGTCTACTTAATTTTAGGCATGGTGATGGGTTGAACTTTCTAGTACATAGGATCTACCAAAGAACTATCATCTTCCTCTACACCTATGATGTCTATTTTCATATCAAAGATAACAATTTGTTGCAATGTGAACCTACTCCATAGCTTGTTCATCACTTCTTTCTCATCTAAGCAATCTACCCAGTAGTCTTTGAGATGAGGTGGGGGTAGGAATCTTGCCTTGAGTAGGAGATGATTTGTGTAATCACCTAAAATTGGTCTACTAGAACTTGAGCCCCCTTCTTGATCAAATCATCTATTTTCTAAGCATTATTATGCAAAGTAGCCCTTAAAATCCCCTTTTCATAATTAAATAAAAAATCTTATATAAAGCTATAATACAATGGTCTAATTTCTAGAACTTGCATATTTATTTAATTGCTATAAGCTTACTTTTAATATAAATTTCCTACACTTTTATTAAAATAACACATTCACATGTGTGCACCCACTTAATCTTGATTAATTAGCAATTAAAAGGGATTTGTGCTTTCAAAATTTCTATTTTGTCTTATTCTACCTAACATTTCCCTTTTGTCTTTTAATCCTCACCACTCATCTCTACCTAACCTTGCATCTCCTTTTGCCTCTTAATCTCCACCCTTCATTCTTGAGGCAATTCCTTTAAAAGGAAGGTCTTTCCTTGCTCAAGGTCCTAATGCCTTTGTCTTAATCTTGCATATTCTAGTTCTAATCTTTGTCATTCTCTAGATCATCTTAAGCTCTTGCATTCTTAATAATTTGAATTCTCATCTCTTAGCTACTCTCATTTCATTTCATATCTTAACATCATTTCTAGCTTAATATTGCATTACTAATCTAGTTTCTTTCTTTCATTGTTCTTGCATCTCATTCTTAGATTACTAATTGCTTGCATACATTCTTAGCTTAATTTATCATTTCTAGCTTGCATTTTTGCATCTTAGATTCATTCTTAGATTTGAATCTTCCATTTTGGAGTAGTCAAGTCACTAATCCTTCATGCCAATTTGATGAGCATCATGAGAAGGAATAAACTCACTTTAACTAGGAAGTTATGAGCCCCTTCTTGGGATATCATCTTCCATGGATTTCTCTCAAGTGTAATGGTTCATAGAAGTGTGTCATACTTTTGATCACACAATTCCTAGCAAAGCCCTTATAATTAAAATTAATCTTAGGTTTGTATAATTGAAAAATTGAATTTGAACAAATTGACCTCAAGGTTGAGGGCATCTAAAACTAATTTATACTCACATGAACCTAGCTCAATTGGAAATGAAATACCTGCTGTGTTCTTAGGTGAGTAAATTTTACTCATATGGGCCTAGCTAAATTGGAAATGAAATTCCTATTACATTCTTAGGTGAGTACATTTTACTCACATGTGCCAGCTGATGACATAATTCTACCAATACAAAATAGTCCAACTCATGCCTGGACAATTTGACAAGATGTCTGTCATATCGTCCCAATCTGAGGTAGGTGAAGTATGGGAATTGAGTACATAAAAACTACCATAGATGCTCACTAGTTACATTGCCTTATCCAACATTTGTTTATTGGGGATTCCAACAAGCTCATGAGTCAATCTGCGTGAGAAAATGTCATTAACCCTCTTGTAATTTTCACAACACCTTCTCTTATTTAGGTGAGGATAGTACTCATAAATGTTAATCCTTTCGATAAATGGTTCATGATGCAGATCAGTCTATTCCCTTATACAAGACAAAAAATAGAATAGATATGAAGTTATGTAGAAATCCTAGTGTCCAAAATGACCATTATTTTACTGGTCATGTAATTATTTGACTATAATTTCTCCCCAATCTAAAAAATAGCTTCCCTGTAGAATTATTTGGATGAAGAAATATATCCAGTCTTGAAAATGGAAAGCATGGTTAGATCCCTTAGCTCTCTATAATAATATCACCAGGACCTTGATGTGGGTTTTCATATGTTCCCTTGTAAGAGGCCTAGGTAACCATGACCCACATTTCTATAATTTTAACAACTAGTACCTAGCAATTATATTCCTATAAACCTACTTTTTCTCAAAGAACGTGGACTAGGACTTTGATATACTAAAACTCAGAATACACCTCCTTTATTGGTATTCTCAAAGAAACTATTAATGTTTCCCTATTAATTGGTAGCAAGACCTCTCCATTGAATTTCCTTATATACCTATCGACTGGGTCCTATTTGTTTATACATTCTTTGACTAGCTCTGGACATACTATGGCTTGTGGAAAGGCTATAGGCTCCACTATGTTTCTCTCAATGACAATACTCATATCAGAGCCTTCTTTAGGGTTTTTATCTCTTTCTACAAGATTATCAAGGTTGAACTGGACCCAAGAGGTGTCTCCTCACTCAGGGGTTAAGAAAACCAAGGTTGACTCATTTTCAAAATTTTGAAAGGTATCTCTCATGAAAATGAAATTCAAAAAGCCGAAGTAATAGTGAAATTTAAAAGGAATACTAGCACAGTGAGTTACAACATGGGTGGGAAATTAGTCTCACCTTGTAACTGAAACCTTCTGCAACTTCAAATCTAGAAAATATAGTGTCCTATGTACGTTGTCTTATTCTTCACAGAAAAATTGGTAGAATGATACCCAAATCTCTCACTCATGTCAATTAATAGCATGAAATATTGTCCTCAAAGGATGTTAATTTACCTTGTCACTTGTACGTGTGGGCTTCTCATCTCATTATTACTTCCCACACATGAGGATGTTGGACAATTAAATAAAGTTGCCAAAATATTTTTTTGTCGATCATTTCACCTTTTCAAAATATGTGCCTTCTACCTCTGCTTGAATTATTGGTAGATCATGTTGAACTACTTGAACCATGTAAACCAGTTTAAAGGGTTTAATGAGTTCAAGCTATTCAAAATTAAATTTTATTTCATTTTAGATACAACAACTAGTATAGCTCATTAACAAAACATGAATTTTCATAACAATTTTTATATGACTGACGTTGAACTAATTGAATGTGTTGAACCACTCGAACTCATTGAACTAGTTCAAGAGGTTCAATCGGTTCAATATTTGATCACATGTTAACTTAATGATCAAGATGGGACTTTCAACATAGTCTTGGGATGTTGAACTAGTTGAAGGGGTTCAATGGGTTTAAAGATTCAATAACTTTAACACTTTATCTTGCTCGGCCTTTTCATTCATGACCATGGGGAAGGATACAACATAAAGGCATAAGTACTAAGCTTCATTTCAACCAAGTTATACACACAAAATTTGAAAATTTTGGGGGGATAGGTAACAATTCATTAATTGATTTCAAAGGGAGATACCAAGATTCTTTATGGACCATTTATCATGGATTAAATGAGGATGACCTTGTTTCAACTTCATTTGGATAAATCTCTAAGACTTGATGGATTTATAGCAAATTTTTTTAGTAGGACTGACATTTTATGGAGAATGATATATGAAGCCTGGTGGAGGATTTTCACATCCATAAGGAGTACGTCAAGGATATAAATAATACTATTATTGCATTAATCCCAAAAAATCAAATTTGTATGTCCAATAATGAGTATAGGCCAATATCATTATGCAATACATTTTACAAGATAATTTATAACGTCCTAAAAAATAGATTAAAAATGGTACTTAGGAATGTTATCTCATAATAATATAATGGGTTCACTTTGAGGAGGAATATAATGGACAACATCATCTTAATAAATGAAGTGATTTACACTATAAAATCATTAACTAAGAAGGGAATGATGATAAAATTAGTTGTTTCAAAGGCATATGATAAGGTGGAATATAATTTCCTATTTAGAGTAATGAAAATTTTGGTTTCTATGATCAATGGGTAGAGCTCATACATTTATGTGTATCTACTACCATATTTTTAGTGGTCATTAATGGTATACTGTTTAGATTCTTTAAAGCATCAAATGGTATACACTAGGGGGTCCTATATAACCATTTAAAGTAAGTACGAATAAAGTGATTTACATAAAATAGACATTGGAAAAATATGCTCAACGGTTTGGAAAAGTTATGAATCTAGAGAAGTCATCAATATTTTCTTTAATACTAGAAATTGCACCCCAATAGGGAACAATGGTTACGCCGATAGAAATATTTGGGTAATATATTAATAGGTTGGGAGAAAATTTTGACTAATTTTAATTCAATGTAAGAGAACAACTAAAGCTCTTCCAATTCAAATAAAGAAACATCTTGAACATAATTAGCATGATGTAGGAGGACAAAAACAAACCGGGAAAGCCTATTGGTAAGCATGTAACACATAATCTAAGAAAGGGCACAGATACATACAAATTAACCAAAACTTTATTATAATGGTGATTTGTTTTGTAATAATAAGAGAGTTGCAAGCTCACCCTGGAAAAGGAGAAAAAGTTGATCTAAATTTTCCTTGTTTGGACAAGAAAATCCACGATAGGAGACACAACTACTACAACAATGACCATTGGAACTTTTGATTAAGGACTATCTTCACGTTAATCGATACACTTATTTTCTTTTAAGGAAATAACTCAATCTATTTAAATCATTATTAATGCCATATGCCTTCCAATGCTAATCCCAATCTAAAAAATGTAATGTCAGATCTTGATTCTTAATTCTTTGCAATAGCTATAGAAATGATTAAATAGTAATATTTCACATCAATTGAGAACATGAAAGACTTCCAGATTTTCATAATTGTTAAACTTGTTTACAAAAATATGTAATGCGCTAGAGAGGGACTAGAATTAGAATAATGTAATGTTTACCCAAAGACTAAATACCAAGATTTAAATCATTATCCTCAAAACCTAATATGGTTGGAAACTATATTATGAAAAGGTAGCAATGTCAGTTGACAAGGTTTGTCAAGAAAACAAAGAAAATAAAACTAATAAGAATTTTATTTAAAGTTTGTGCTTGGAAAGAAATAATTATGGGTTTTCGAATTCTCATTGTTATCCCTTAAGAGTTTCTTTCTAGTGCTCTAAGATGACATGTGTTTTCTACCTTAAGTAGTGTTCTTTAAGGGAGGACATATTAGTCCATACATTTTTTATGTTTTGAAAATATATTTTTAAGGGATGGCATATATATTATAGTTTTAGCCTGTAAAGAAATGAGAATTTACAGCGAGATAGTTTTAGCCTATAAAGAAATGAGAATTTACAGTGGGTCAAAGGTTGGATCTATGACAGAAGAAGATAAAATAGAAATAATAGATATATTCCAAGAATTTTCTTAAATATTTTCAAGCAATCAATATTATGTCAAAAATTGTAAGTGTTTAAAATAAATCAAACACTAATTGCAAGGTTCATGACTATCCAAAATTTCAATGTGTTATCATCTCTTTGAAGAATTTTGTTGGTTATCTTGAGGACTATCTATGCTTCCATGACTTTGCATATATGACTTCCAATATTCTTGCAACTATATCATGTGATAAAATTCTCATATTCTTTACTTTTTGACAAATGTTTATATATGTCTTAGATGTCCATTTTGACAAGGTTCAAGATGATATTAGTATAAATCATGGAACTCTAGATTTACACCTACCAAATATTTTTTTTTTAATATTTTAAAGATATTTCAACAAATTCTTTGTGTGAAGATCCTTCCTTGAGCATTTTGTGGAGTTAGAAAAATCTCCAACTTTTTAACAAGTTTATGAAAATGATAATGAAGTTAAGGATGGATTATTTGAATTCATTAGTAATACCATTTAATCAATCTTGTATTTAATCTTTAACTAATCTATATATGATTAGCCTCATTTCATAACTACATATTTTATTCTTCAACTAAATGTGTAGCAGTTATGTATGTACACATGCAGAGGATTACATTCATGGAGATTATAAGCAATATTGTTGAACAAGAGCAAGCACTGACAACAAGTGTAATAAACTACATCATGACAATGGAAGAGAGTTTTTCTGAAATGGTGAATTCATTGTGAAAATAAGGAAGAGCTTGTCACTGAATACATTAGTCAATTAATAAATATTGTGTGTTTCATAAAACTTCAAAATTCTTTCCATAACAAAATAGTGTATAAACTTGTTACTTAACCTTTATCTTAAACTTGGAGGCAAGCCTACTTGGTCTGAATGATGTGGATCAAGGATACAAATCTCTATAGATTATTAAATGAACTTCCATCCTCTCCCACTGCCTATATTGTTGTTGCTTTCAACTCACATGCCCGTCTCATTTCTCTATCTTTGTTTCCTTCAATTATTAATTTCAAAATCCTCTCTACTTCTGCACTTGTTACAGTAAAAAATCCAATAGACATCCTCTTAACCTCTGTGGGTCACTCATAACTCTTCAACCAACATTATACCAACATCATTTCAACGCATTATACAAATTGATGTGACAACCAAATAAAATAAGAAAATAACAATAATAATTAAACAAAATGGTTGCTAAATGAATAGAAAAGAAAAGAAATTTAATAGTTATTGCACAAACTAATAAAATTATAATGAGAATGAGATAAGACAACAAAAGCGTAGAGACCAAAGATAAGCTTAAGAAAATGAAGAAGGAAATAAATAGATAAATAAGATTGGCATAAAAAAAGGCAAGCTAGAGAGAAAATGGAAAATAAATTTTATTAGTTTTTTTTTGTTAATTTAATAACTCTCTCTTATTATTGTTGTTATTCTCTTATTTTATAGTTTTTATATCGATTTGTGTAAAACTTCTTCCTTGTCCCTTCCCTTTCCTCATCTTTTTAATCTCACTATATTGACAACAAATCATTTTTTACTCCTTAAGCTCTCTTATGTCTTGGTGAATCATAGGGTGTGATCCACAATGTTGATGTAAACGAAGACGTCATATTAAATATCATACATAAAAGAGTTACACTTCTAATATTTATGATTTTAAAAGTACTTATATATTGATAAGAGATATTTTTGACAAGAAGTCAATTTTTGATATTGCTCTAATGATTTAGTGTGTAGTTTTTTATTCAATCTCATTGACCCAAATTTCTTGTGTATTGATTCATAAGAATTAATTTCTCTTGAGAATGTGGTTTAGTTAACACTTATCATATATAGGTGACGTCTAGGGAGGTGAAGCATTGGGCCTTCTCGAGAGGTCATCCTTCCCATACTACTCCAACTCAAACAAACTAAATTGCACAATAAATCATATATCTATACTATAATACATATATATTTCAAATAATCTAAAACCTTATAAAATTTAATGAAATATTTTAATCAATAAAATTAAAAATAATTTTTTAATTTATTTAATTCAAAAATATTACATGTGAAATATTTATGTAAATATTTTTTTTCCATTCTAAAAATCAACAGATACGACAATCCTCTCAACCCTGCCCTCTACCAATCACTTCTCCTCCCTTCTCCTCTACATTGGTCTCATTTAGGCCACCTACAATGCTTTCATCAATGACCAACATTCTAGGCAACCAACAATGGGATTCCAATGTGGAGTTCCACCCATGGTGGTCCAAGAAGCATTCAATCAAAAAATGACTCAAAATAGCATGTTGCACAAGAAGCATGGTTCATATTGAGTTCAAAATTTTGCACTTAGAAATGCATAAATGAACAAATGAAAAGGAAGCACAGTCTTTGATATTATAAAATTTTAGTACAATGTACACTTGAAAATATACATTTACTTTCTACTCTACTTGTTGAGGATCCCACACCATGACGTGTAGACCCATGGTTCACCCTATGCTCTTAAAACCCTTTCTAAAATAGTACATGTTGAATAACTAAAATTGCACAATAGACCAACATGAGTGCCATGTGTTCATTCCATGTGGGTAGTCACAAACTAGTACCGAAAAGTAACCCTAGAAAATTGGCATGGCCAAAATATCCTTCATTTGTTAATCCACCTTATTTTTCAAGTCAAATAGAAGCATGAAAGACTAAGCATAGAGAAAAAACCCAGCCACGAAGATCACAAGATTGAATGTCTAGTGTTGATACAAAACAAGTGACTAGGCCAACCAATCAAAATCCATCTTCTTCTCCTTATATATACTCTACAAACCTTAGAAATCTTGTAGTAAACTAAAATTTGTATTCTATGTTATTCACTGCAGTGTTATGCAGGTATTATGGTTTTTCTTCCACTATCAAATGCTCATGCCCGTGATCAAGTTCATAACTAGGTTCTAAATCATTATATTCATGTAAACCACCATATATTTAAAATACACTACCCAAAATAAGCACATAAAATGCATTGAGACAATCAACAGAAAATGGAAACTCGATAGGAAAAACAATGAGAATGAAATTATTTCTTGGTAAGGCATATCTCGAGGAAGGTAACCACATGATCGGTAATAATTATAATTACAAAACCCGTCAAATGGGTACCATTTTGACGAGACTGAAATAAATTCTTGATGTGTTATATGCTCTTTCTTATTTTCTTTCTAACTCATTGACAACTTCCTACTGTCCTTTCTCTATTTGGCCAATTAATTTCAACGAAATTCTAAAATAAATCTTTCACCTACAAGACACCATAAAAAATAGGCACAACATTGTTCCCGGTGAAAATATGGATGGGTTTTATTTTTAGACATCCAACATTATAATATTTCCAGACGTTAGACAATAAACCTAATGTGAGAAATAAATATTGGCGTTCGTACATGAGCAAGCTCGGAGGGGAAGCCTATCAGCTTAACTAAGACGAGTCTACAAAGGAAAATTACAAAAAAACTTGGATTTTCTATTCCCTTACCCCCAACAAAATATTTATGGGCTCTAATATTTGAGGGAGCATGTAGATTGAGACAATGGGAGGAGGTTGCACAAAGAAAAGTAAAAGTAGAGCAGGATCATAGAATAATAAATGGTTGTAGTTGGCTGACAGGATGACAATGATAAAATCGGTCCTCTCTAACATGCCCATTTATGTTATGTCTTGCCTACTCACCACTCATAAGGTTGAAGAAATTTTGGAAAGTATATTCAAGAAGTTTTTATGAGAAGGCTTGAAAGAGTAAAAAAAATCCACTAATTAAATGGGATATGACATGCAGACAAAAAAATAATGTTGGATCTTGTTCAAGGCAAATTAAACAACAAAACATTGCACTAGGTGCCAAATTAACATGGCAGATGTATAGGGAACCAAATATATTATTGTTGGATTACAGATAGGGGTGAATCAATAATCCCTGATTCCAAATACCTTAAGAACTTTTCTCTGATTAACTTGGTGCCATCTTGGTTAAACACAATTTACTATTTACTGATAACAACAAATAAACTTTAACAATCAACAAATCATTCACATCAATCATTCATCACACGTAACACCAGTATTTAACATGAAAACCTAGCTTTGGAAAAAACCACTGTGGGAATTATCCACCCACTAAGAAAATACTCTTCTGAAGTACGCTCAGTTAGGAGCTGATCCAGTTAAAAATTACAATACACACTATTAGATGTGACGCGGTCAAGGGATTTACCTCAGATCTATTAGGATCTTCACCTTGTTAGAAGTGGCCTAGTAAAAGGACTTTGAACACTCTTTAGAATGTTACATTTTTCAAGGATTTTACAATAAGACTGTTAGGCCTAGTATATATTTCTCTGTTACAAATGCTAATAAGAAATAGTAAATATTTTGACCTTTAAATTTGCAACTATCTTTGCATAACTAGATCCTTTGTGTTCTCTTCTATCTTCACTTCAATCCTTTACTTTTTACTGGCTTCAACACTTCATCATATTTTTCTTTCTAATTTAGAATCTTTATGTTCCTTCTTCACTGCTTCAGTTAGTGACTTATCAACTCTTCAATTTGCCAACCATTTTTTCATACAAATCCACCCTTTATATATACTTTCTTTTGCCACTTAATCTCTTTTATTACATTTTTCTTTGATCAATCTTAGTTGTTCAATTCATTTCATAAACTTATTCAATATATCTAGATCTCGGTAACATGTTTTCTCTTCACCTCAAAACTTGAACTTTCTTGAAACTTTTTCCTTCTATTTTAACCATTTAGATCTAAGTCATAGATCATCATCATGAATTTTCCTGATCGTTTATATCTCTAAATAACTTTCCTTATCATCGTAACCTTCCATCTCATCATAGTTAATCATTAAATGTCATTCTGATCTTTATATTTAATTTATGTTCCTTGATCGGTGGATAACTCTAAATTTTAGTTAATTTTGTTTAGTACTTAAAACTTCATTCTCGGTGCCTTGAGTTCTTTTCTTGTACCAAAACTTACTCTACTCTTACCAAATGACTTTTCCTACTTGGTAGCCAAAATATTTTGCTTACCGACTTAACAAATCTTTATTACCATGGTAAATACTAACTTGATATAATCATATGTTAGGTAGAAAACAATTATATCAACATAATCTTAACATTGTCTGATTTGTATCAGTTTCCCATTCAAGTTCTTCAACCTCACAACAACTCATTTCTTCTTCTCCTTAGCTCATTCAACTTATATCATATTTTGAATGATATGGCAATATGATATCACTAGTACATTTGAGACCTTTTTCTGATGGCCAATTGTCAAAATTCTGACAATATACCATCAATTAAGTGACGCCACCCACAGTCGCAGTTTTGCAGTCGAAAAAAATGATGGCTTTGATTAGCGTCATAATTACGATAACTATGGTCATCACAAAAAAGGGGGTGCCAACATGGTGAACATATTGTCAGGCCTATTTATTATCGTCGCAATTACGACGCCCATCAATCACAAAAAATACAAATGATGGTGACCCGTCAGAATATTTTGACAGGTAGCTGTCGTTTGTAGTTTGTTTGCCAACGGAGATGTTGTTCATGCAATGAATATTTGTCAGAATTTTATGGTGGATATCCATCATTTGTAGTTTTTTAATGATAGAGATGTTGTACATGCGACAAATAACCATCGGAAGGTTACGACAGATATCTGTCGTTTATAGTTTTTATCGACAATGATGTTGTACATGCGACAGATGGATGTTGGATGTTTTCGATAGATAGTCTTCGCTGTTGTATGTCATCATAGTTGTGACAAAAATCAGATTTTTTAAATAAATATATATATATATATATATATATATATATATATATATATATATATATATATATATATATATATATATATATATATATATATATATATAGTTGTCAATCGAGTTGGTATCGATTCAGAATGGTGTTCTTGCATATCTGGTCAAGTTGGTTGTAGATCTGGTTCAAGTTGGTTGCATTACTTTCAGATCTTGATCTACTTGTAAGGTGGTTTGGTGAGTTGAGGTCTTTTATTCCTGCTCGTGATTTGGTTATGTCATTCGGAGATGACTTTGCAGTAGATTCGATAGTGGTTCATGGATTATTGAGGGGATCAGAGATGCATTCATCCTGATGTCTTCATGGGATATATGTGGACCTGATTGCATTCAGATCTGATTCGAGTGACTTCTTGACTTCTTTGGTCTGAATTAGATGTGCTTTGTTCCTATGGAGTGTAGCAGTGAATTGACTTGGAGTTTGAGTAGACTGTGCATTGATTAGCTTGAAGACAGAATCAAGCTACTCTTTGCATTGTTGTTGAGATTGGTGAGCTGAATTGATCATTGCTCCTTGAAGTGATTGATGTTTCTAATAGATAGTTGTCACTTTTAGTTTTGTCATTGGTTATTCTATGGTTTCCGTCATAATTGCCATAGCTCACTATTTTTTTAAAAGAAATATATATTTGTCATACGTGGATTGAGATCTTCGATTATTGAGCTTCTCTTTGTTTCAAGAATAGTTTAACATTCTCTACTTAACAAGGTCAACCACGTGAAGGTGGTGTAATACCCCAAAAATGGGCTATAAGTTCATTAACCTCCTACATCGACAAATCAAACAAAATCGACATCAAAGTCCTAACCTAAGGCACATCTAACATCATCGAATCATAATTGATTATCTTAAATTCTGCATCAGGGAATATTCCTAGTAATATTCCTAATTATCTTAATTATCTTTAATTTAATGATTATTTGGTGATAAATCACATTTATCCTAAGTTTGATTAATTGAATATTTTCATATTTAATTAATTAGATTTAATATTTGCCACTTAATTGTGTAATTAAATTTAATTCTATCTATTATTAATTGTATTATTTAATTTTGACAATAGATCAAAATTCCTATCTTTAATTGATTAAATTCTTATTTAATTAATTAAAACATGTTGTCATTATTTAATAATATAATTTTTAATAAAAATTTGGTAAAATATTTAATTAACCCATAAATTAATTATTTTATTTCAAAAATCAGTTGAGTTGAGGATAAATCACTTTATTTATTTATTTAATTCTTAATTATTATGCATATTCAAAAGAAACAGTTAAACTCCAAATTAGAAAATCAATGCAAGTTATTAACTTTTTGGAACTCAACATCCTTTTGGAGTTCAAAAAGCTGATCTAAACTCTAATTTGAGTTAAAAAGTTATTTTTGCATGTTTTTGCATGATTTTGAGAATTAACTATCTTTCATGATCAGATAACTCAAAAATCAAGATGAGTTAATTTGAGTGATTTATGGCTTTTTCCCATGCACCTCCAAAGCCCTGGATTTCTATAAAAACAAGGCTCAGCTCTTCATAATTCATCTCATATTTTGCACAATCACGCTAGAGAATTGGAATTGAAGAATCAAAGCTCTTACGAATCGACATCTTTGTGAGATCAATTTTATTTTAGCATTCATAGCATATCAATTTTCAATAGCATTCATAGCATATCAATTTTATATTAGCATAGATTCATATCAGTTTTTATCATTCTTATTGCATAGAAAATATCAAAAATATAGATTAATTGCATTCAATTTCATATCCATCTTTTGCATTAAAATCCTTCATTTAGGTGTCGTCTAGGTCACTGATCTCGATTACAATCTGAGAACATTAATCTCGCACCTACTAGAAGGCAGTAAATCGCTTGGTTAGATAGCTTTCAATTTTGCATGATTTTGATTATAGCTAACCTCTAATGTTTTACTGAGTGTTGTGTCTAAAGATCAGGTACAATTTTCACACACACATTTTTGGCGCCCACCGTGGGGCAACCCACCTTTGCATGCTGGTTTTGATTTTTTTGGGAGCTAAAACCCTAAAGTTTCAAAGATTTAATTTTATCTCCCAAACAGCTTGGATTTTTAGTCTTAATTTTTTTTGTAGGTTGGCGACATATCAGAGAAGCTACAGTAAAAAATTTAGAATTTTCTGAGATGTTTTGAATTTTTAGTAATTTTTTCTTCAAATTACAGAAAAAATTAATATCTGACGCAAATCAGCATATTTTTCCGAAATTTTTATATTTTCGGAAAGCTCTTTAAATTCTACAGGGGTTTAGTTCTTTTTATTTTAAATTTAGAGATGATATAATAGCTCAAATAGTCAATTTACAAAAACTGGTCTATTTTGATAAAATGGGTCTCTAGGGCACAAATGAAGAGATTTTTCTAAAATTTTTGCATTTTTGGAAATCTCTCTATTTTTTAGTAGGGATCTCTATTCTGAATTTCTATTTTTGTGGCCAAAATCATATCAAAAAAATTAGATCTTGTTGACTAGGTCAAATGCAGCAAAAAAAAAAAAAAGTTTTGTGATGGGTATGCACTTATTTTTTTACATGGTTCAATGAATGATATGAGTTGTCATTTGGGTTAATTGCTGGTTATTATTACTGATAATAATTGATTTTTAGAGCTAACCCTATGGTTTTCATAAGTTGAATATATTTTGCATATCTTGTTTGCTTGTTTGCTTGTTGGAGAGTTCGTCACTTGCTTGCATGGAAAAGCTCAACAAAAATTGGTAAAAATCAAGTAAAATCTACTAAGCGAGTTGCCAGAATCCTAGGTATTCTCCTTCATCTAATAATATTTTGATTTGGGACTTAAAATAAATCTCTTATGTGTCAAGCTTGTGTGCATCTTTTCATGCTTTTGATCTATTTCTACACACTTGCATAATTGATACTAGGTTGTGAACCCTTAAGGATTCATTAAGTAGTCTTAGAATACTTGTGATTGATCTTGATTGCTATCTTGGGTTATTGGACTCGCTAATCTGTCGGCCCCTCATTTCCGCCCCGTGGTTGCAATCTCAGCGCCATAAAGGGGAGGGGTCAACAGGACAGAAGCGTTAAGTGTTCCACTTGGCAACCCTTTTGTGCTTTTAGGAACTCACTTATTTTCTAAGTTGGGGACTCATTTTCAGCTTGTGTGAGGTGTTAAGTGTTCCACCTTGTGGACTCATCTCATATTCACTTTAAGCGTTAAGTGTTCCTCTTTCTACTTTTTGGATGCTTTTGGTAGATTTGCTTTCGGAACATACATCTGTGCTCACATAGTAATTAGGCCCTATGAACACTATTCGTGATTCTTGAGAGATTGGATTCCTAGCGAAATCCTTCCTTGATGATGGAATCCTTGTAGGTAGGGAGGATACTTAGTGCATTTCACATTCAGCTTGGTTAGTGCGTCTTCTCTTATTGATCGACACATTCTCTCTCTGGAGAGGTTGATAGATCACGTGGGGTTGATATCATGAGCTTTGGTGAATCAAAATTGGTTAGTGTGTCTTCTCTTATTAATTGATACATTCTTTCCCCGGAGAGGTTGATAGATCACGTGGAGTTGATATCACAGACCTTGGTGGAACAAAACTTTGTCTTAGCGTGTCGGATTAATCTACTTGCTTTGTTTGGGTTAAAAGTGAAAAGGTGTCAAAAACCTTGGATCTGGAGCCAAGTCCCCTTGTGGTATAAATCTGTGAGTCACCTTTAGAGAGGGTTAACCATAGCGGACAATCCCTTCACAAGGCAAACTGCGTTGATGGAACCTCAAGTGGTCATAGCCATTTTCGCCGTGGTAGTGACAGCCGCTATATAAATGTCCTTGTGGAAAAAATCTCCACGGGTATGGTTTATTGTTGGGTTGTCAGATCTCCCTAGCAACTCTTGAAGATTAAGTTCTCGGACTATGTCAAAACCCTGGTGCGCCGGGATTGGAGTTCACCCCTTTGAATCATAAAAGTTGTAGAGTCAAACCATTACTAAAAACCCTAGAGAGGCCAATTTTTCACTTTCAGGTATATGTGTGTTATTGCAAAACTTTTCAGAACATACACAATTAGTACTCTCAGGGATTAGCACAATTTGGTCACTTGATTGTTCATGCACAAGGTTGCTTTTGCCCTTGTTCATTATTTTCAGACGTGCTTGGAATCACTTACTTGCTATTCTATGTATTTGTTTATCTACTTGGCTATTAAAAATGATCAAATCTGGTATAACCTTAAAATTTGGACAGTACAATTTGTGAACAATCCAAAATTGAAGACCTTAAATTTTGCAAAAATTGACGTAAAATATTTTCTGGAGTCAAAAGTCATTTCAGGAAGTCAAAAGTCGTACGAGTTTTGTCAAGTGTCATTTCGGTATTGCCCATCTATCGTATGATTGAGAACACAGTGTCGTACGAGTTTTCAAACTAGCAAATTCAAGAAGTCAAAACCCTGTTAGCAACTGTCGTACGAGTTTTGTCAACTGTCATTTCATTTCTACCCAACTGTCGTATGAGTTTAGCAACTGTCGTTTCATAGACTACCCAGTGTCGTACGAGTCTGCAGAGTGTCGTTTGGAAAAATTTGAGAGAGTTGTCAGAAATTGTCAAATTGCAAGATATCCAATGTTTCCAGCCTAGTTCCAGAATCTGTCAAAAATATCATTGTGTCAAGAACAGATCAGTAGCTATTGAGAATTAGTACACATGTCTCACAGAATCAGTACACATGAGGAAGAAATTCTGATCGCCGCTATGATGAAGCAGCTGCAAGCTATGCAAGTCTAGCTTGACAAACTTGAGAAAGAAAAGGAACCTCTATACTCTTTTCCATTTGATAAAGACTTGTACATGTCACCATGCCCTCGGAAAAAAATTGAGCAATATGATACCTCTTCCACAGAGAGTGACACATCTAGCTTTGAAGACTATGATGACTATGACGACAGACAATGTAATGATACCTGTGACACCTCTGTTCCTAAGAGTCCTCCTCATCGTTCATTCCTGCTTACTACAAATGGGCTGTCACATTGGATAGATCATGAGGGTGATCCATATGATTCTGATTATGAAAGAGACTTTGATGATTTCTATGCACAATACCTAGATGATCCATCTATTTCACTTGAGAAAGAGAAAGTTTACCACGCTGATTATAAACATGCATACTATAAGGATCTCTCCTCTAAGAACTCTCAGGCTGAAAATAAAGATTACACTCTCAAGCAGGATCATGTTAATGTTGGACCTTTGTCTAGCGATGGTTCCCTTCCATCTCCTACTTCCTCCAATACCCATACATTTCCTAAAGCTTCCAAGTCTTTCAAATCTTTCACAGAACCTTCATCTAACACAAGTCCTAATACTTTTCATGCAGTTCCTTATAGTTATCCTCCAGGGCTACCTCTTAAAGAAACTCAAGCTAACCTTCACCTGGCTGCAAATACTTTCAATAATGCTAAACTCAAAGATCATAAGCCTTCATATGCTATAATTCCTATTTCAGCTGGTCTTTCACCATCTCTACAACAGTCTTCCATACCATTCCAACATGCTTGCTTGTCTTTAGAAGTGGCTCCATGTCAAGAGGACTCTAAAAATGATGAAGAAAAGAACATAAAGAAAGATCAAGATCAAGAACCCTCCATGTCATCCACTCCTTTTTCTGATGTCTCTTATCTGCCTCAGGGTTCTTTTGATCCTATAGACCCTTTTTCATGCATTCCACCATGTCTTAAGTCTTCTCCTAAGCAAGATCAAGCTACTACTTACACTGTTGAGCTTATTGACAATCAAAATAACCTTACTACACTTGCGCTTTCCAAAGATGATACTTCCATTAAGGTTGGTAAAAATGGTGTTCCTTCCAATGTTAAGCCTATTGAAAAACAAGAGAAAAATTATGTGCTGATGCTATCCGAAGATCCTTGTCAAGATCAAAGTCTTTCATCTTCTTATTCTACCACTCCATGTTCACTTCCACTTTCTACGCTTCCTAAGTCTTTGCAAACTTTGAACAATCCTATCAAAGAAGGTGCTCATATTCAAGATGTCCACAATTCTATTGAAAATTCTAATGCTCACTCTAAAGATGCTGATATCCTTGGTTGTCATATAGATGCTGATGAACTTATTGATTATCCTTTTGCATCTTCCACTTCCATCCTTGGACCTCTTCCACCACTACTAAGGGCTTCATGCCTTCCTTCCATCTTGGGTCCTTATGTCCCTTCACTTTCCCCTCCTAACTTTCCTAATTCGCCATCCATCTTGGGTCCTTACATACCTCCACCTCCCATCTTTCCTCAAGATCAACATAGATGCATACCCTTGAATCCTTTTCATCCACCCACCCATCTAAACCAGTCATATCCTCCCTCTTCCACAAATCCCAAGTCTTTTGGAAGTAACTTGAATGTTCAATACAAGAAAAAGAAGCAATGCAAGAATCCATCAAAAAAAGAAGATCACCATGTCTCCTCTAATCAACATGGAAACATAAAGTCAAAAGAGATATCTAAGAAAAAAACTACAAGACAAGTATGGGTTCCAAAATCCATCATTGAAGATATTTTGTCTAGATCATCAAAAGGAAATAAAAAGCCTACGGCTATATGGATTCCAAAGTCTCTCTTGAAAGAGTTTGGTGTTGAGCAAAAAGTGAAATTGACAGTCAAGCTTCCAAAGGCTTCCACTTCATTTCCCTCCAAAAATATTCTTTCATTCCATGCGCCTAAACCTTAACCTCTGCTATCCATTCGCCATATTCCTTCACGTATTCCTTCATTCAAGTTTCCTCCACCCTCTCGCCACCCTTCAAGGTGTGTGTTTATGTTGATCTTGCCTTCCTTTCCATCTACCCTTTCACAATCCTTCCATTCATTAACCTTCTACCTTCTATCATTTTTCCTCATTTGCCTATTCCTCCTATCTTCCACCCTCACTTGCTTTACATAAAACTTTATCCTCCATTTTCTCTTCCATGTCCCTCTCCCTATCAGCATCTTTGAGCATATCATTTTGAATCCTTGGCATATCATGGTTTATCCTTTCAAGGAGCATTATCTAAAAGCTTGTCTTCTTCCAAAAAATAAAATAAAATAAAATAAAATTGAAAATGTGCCTTGGTGAAAACCTGGAAACAGGCACCTTGGTAACAAAAGTAAAGAGAAATAAATTCATCCTATGGTGAAAACCACTTCCTTGTGGCACCTTGGATAAGTACCATGATGAAAACTTGGCAATCAGGCATCATGCGTAGTTCTTCTACATATTTCATCCATTCCATCTTCTCTCTTTGATCTTGACAATGTTGATCTATACACGAACATTTGGCTATTTTGTGAGTTGTCTGATGATGATCTTGCTTTCAATCCCTTCTTGTTTAGCCTTCATATTTATTTTCCTCCATTCATTTTCACCTGTCGCTTTCCTTTTCCCCTTTGGTCTTGATCTAATAAAAAAAAAAAGAAAGAGTAAAACACAGTGCTATGAAGCCTCTTGACATGTCTACTCCTTTGGATTGCATCCTTTCCTACTCTTGCATTATGATTTTGAGCTTATCCTATGCTAGCCTTTCATTGCTTGTCCAAATGTGCTTTACATGACAATTTTTCCCTAGCTTGGGTATTCTTGAGGAGTTTTCCCTTAAGGATTTCTTCCCTTCATTCTCCTTCATTCTCTTGTCTTCCATCTCTTCCACCAGCTTGCTAATCCCTCTTGTTCTCCACCTTGCTAGACATTGGGACTGCACGATATGATCTTGCTTGGGAGTTTGCAAATGGAAAAAGATGCTATCAAGTATACCAAGTATCATAATAATTATCAGAACAAATATCAGAACCAATATCAGAACAATTATCAGATCAAGTATCACAACCATTATCAGAACAAGTATCATAACCATTATCAGAACAAGTATCACAACTAGTATCAAAACAAGCATCAGAACCAGTATCAAAACAATTATCAGAATCAGTATCAACATCAATATTAGAACCAATATCAGAACAATTATCAGAATCAGTATCAGAATCAGTATCAGAACCAGTATCAGAACAATTATCAGAATTAGTATCAAAATCAGTATCAGAACCAGTATCAGAATAAGTATCAAAATGGGCCTACAAAACAAGTATCAGAACACCTACTAGGGCTACACCTTTCGCTTTAGTTTATGGGTCTGAAGCGGTACTACCTATTGAGGTTGAAATCCCATCACTTAGAATCAGAATGCATGGACTTGCCACTGATGAAGACTATAGAGTGTCTAGGTTACAAGAACTGGAATTACTAGATGAGCGCAGGCAAGCAGCATATGATCATCTCAGAGTATATCAGAAAAGAATGTCTAGAGGCTATAACAAGAAAGTCAGACATAGAGAATTTCAGGTTGGTGATCTAGTGTTGAGAGAAAATCCTAAAAATCAATCCCATCGAGAACGCAAGGGGAAGTTCGAACCCAACTGGTTGGGTCCCTTTGTAATCACTACTACTTTTGGCTCTGGTGCCTATCAACTCTCAACGACTGAAGGAGAACAGCTCTGAGAACCAATCAACGTTCTCCATCTGAAGAAATTCTACGCCTAAGGCATTCAGTGCTTGGTAAATGTCCTGAAAAAAATCTTAAAAATCAGAAAAAGTCCTGAAAAAATGAACATCTTGGTGAAAACCTAGCAATAGGCGCCTTGATGATTCACAAAAAAATCAAAAAATATCAAAAGTACAAAAAAATTGAAAAAATGAAAAAATACAAAAAATAAAAATTAAAAAGAAGAAAAAGTGCCTTGGTGAAAACCTGGAAACAAGCGCCTTGGTAGCAAAAATAGAATCTCTACCAAGATGGTGAAAACCTGGCAAACAAGCGCCACTTGTTCCAAAATGCTCCATCTATCAGCACAATCTTGGTCTTTCCCAGCTTTCAGTCTTGCTTTAGTTTGTACATATCTCCCGGTTTGTTTCTGCATATCCTGGTTTCAATAAGTCAGTCTGTACACCAATCAGCTCAAGCGTCTGTATCCTATCAATGTTCAAATTTGGGGGCAATCAATGTCATATCCTATGGTCTCCCATGTATCTTAGACATTTCCTATCCAGTCAGAGTCCTTTGAGGCTTCCTGTTGAGTCAGTCAGTCAGTCTCATCTCCAGAAAGGATTTTGCATCTACAACAATCAAACATCAAAACTCAACTGAAAACAATTTGTTCTTTTCATGCTTTTATCTCCTTGTATGCTTACTGATTCGCATTGAGATTTTTGCATATTGTGTCCTTTCGAGCTCTTCGATGATGTCCTTTATAGGATTTAGAGAGTGATGACTGGGGGCATAATCTTTTCTTTGTCTTCTGCTTGTATGTGAAAATCTAACATCTTTGGAACTTCTGGATTGAAATGGTGTCCGACTATAAGAGCCTCTATCTTGAATTGGATGGCCATGCGTACCTCGACCATTGATACCTAGAAAATTCAAGGAAGTTTGATCTAACTATTATCTTTTTGAAGTGAATTCTTTCTCCTACTGTGGAACATGATCTTGCCTAAGGAGGTGAACGATAAAGGGTCACTACGGGTAATTCACACTGGATTTAGAATGATCTTTTGATTGTTTGATGTGTATGTTAAACGCAAGGTGTACTCAGGTCATCATGACGTTTATGTTTTGATGCTTGTACAAATTGCTATATCAAAATGGACATGATATTCAAGTCATCTTGGCATTTGTGCCTTGGTGCTTATATCTAATCTGACATTCTGAAAACAAAATCAATATTTATATGTCCATGGTTGCCTAGCCAGTGGGTGTTGTATTGGTTCTTGCGCATACAAATCGATATTCATATGTCTATGGTTTCATGGCTAGTGGGCATTGTATTGATTTATCCGGTTACCTAAAAGTTCAATGATGATAACAAATCGACATATGATCAGTGACTAGGTCCTAGGTCTTAGGTTGCATTTCATTTTGCATGTCTCATTGCATTTTGCATGTTTGCATGATCTCACAATGGCTAAACAAACTTCAATGCTTAAACGATTCTTCAAATTGCATCTTCAAATCTAACAAGAGCTGAATCTTACACGAAGGTTCCTCCAATGAAATAGCAAGTAGAATCCTTTTTCGGGATCAAAATTCAAATCTGAGATCATTCATATTATTAATTGCTTGCATAATCAACCTTCAATCATCACAGAAATCTAGTATTCAACTTAACTGATTATCTTACATCACGCTATCAAAATTTCAACTTGGTCAACCATGGTCAACTCATGGTCAAACCTAGTCAAACTTGGTCTTTTGGGACCTTCCAACGATGTAGAATGCATTCACCGGACGTGTTTAACCACTTCTCAAATCAATTAACATGCTTCTAACCTCTCAACACTGACTTTTCTTGTCAGATTTCAATTTTAATCCCGAAGGGGGCATGGTATTGCATATCATTCAAAGTCTGTAATCAAATTGGAAATCAATATCTTTCATCAGTAATCAAGACAATAATCACGTCTAGTTACTGATTCATCAAAAAGACCTCATCGCTCGGGGCAAATCTATCATCACTTGGGGCATATCAGATTCATCGATCCATATCAATCTGGTATTCTCCTAATCTTGTAAACTGTATTAGTTTTTGCAACCATCAGATCATAGTGTTCTTTCCTTGGTTCTTCGGCAACTGAAGGATTCGGATGTGATACCTGCTAGTTCTGCTAAGACAATCGAGTCTAGAACGGGTCACTCACTTCTTATCAATCCTAAAGTTCAGAATCAGGTGTTTTGACACTTTTTCGCAATCATAGGTTTATTTTCTGCTACAGTGAACATTATCTCTGGTCATTCAGGACCTCCTATCTCAATATCTCTCAATTGGTTTCTATCTTGAGATCGGTTTATCTTTTGAATCAGTTTCATATCTCTATCAAACACAAACTATCTTTGAACCACTGCGCTTCGCACAGTAATTCAAAGAGGGGCAAAATGTAATACCCCAAAAATGGGCTATAAGTTCATTAACCTCCTACATCGACAAATCAAACAAAATCGACATCAAAGTCCTAACCTAAGGCACATCTAACATCATCGAATCATAATTGATTATCTTAAATTCTGCATCAGGGAATATTCCTAGTAATATTCCTAATTATCTTAATTATCTTTAATTTAATGATTATTTGGTGATAAATCACATTTATCCTAAGTTTGATTAATTGAATATTTTCATATTTAATTAATTAGATTTAATATTTTCCACTTAATTGTGTAATTAAATTTAATTCTATCTATTATTAATTGTATTATTTAATTTTGACAATAGATCAAAATTCCTATCTTTAATTGATTAAATTCTTATTTAATTAATTAAAACATGTTGTCATTATTTAATAATATAATTTTTAATAAAAATTTGGTAAAATATTTAATTAACCCATAAATTAATTATTTTATTTCAAAAATCAGTTGAGTTGAGGATAAATCATTTTATTTATTTATTTAATTCTTAATTATTATGCATATTCAAAAGAAACAATTAAACTCCAAATTAGAAAATCAATGCAAGTTATTAACTTTTTGGAACTCAACATCCTTTTGGAGTTCAAAAAGCTGATCTAAACTCTAATTTGAGTTAAAAAGTTATTTTTGCATGTTTTTGCATGATTTTGAGAATTAACTATCTTTCATGATCAGATAACTCAAAAATCAAGATGAGTTAATTTGAGTGATTTATGGCTTTTTCCCATGCACCTCCAAAGCCCTGGATTTCTATAAAAACAAGGCTCAGCTCTTCATAATTCATCTCATATTTTGCACAATCACGCTGGAGAATTGGAATTGAAGAATCAAAGCTCTTGCGAATCGACATCTTTGTGAGATCAATTTTATTTTAGCATTCATAGCATATCAATTTTCAATAGCATTCATAGCATATCAATTTTATATTAGCATAGATTCATATCAGTTTTTATCATTCTTATTGCATAGAAAATATCAAAAATATAGATTAATTGCATTTAATTTCATATCCATCTTTTGCATTAAAATCCTTCATTTAGGTGTCGTCTAGGTCACTGATCTCGATTACAATCTGAGAACATTAATCTCACACCTACTAGAAGGCAGTAAATCGCTTGGTTAGATAGCTTTCAATTTTGCACGATTTTGATTATAGCTAACCTCTAATGTTTTACTGAGTGTTGTGTCTACAGATCAGGTACAATTTTCACACACACAGGTGGAAGCTCATCTGACCCCTCCTAGGAGCCTCTTATGACCCTTTACGACATTTTAAGACCTCTAAGATGTATTCTTAAGGATCGTAAAGGGTCCTGGGACACAACAACTGAGAAACATAAATGTAGGTATCATGGTCACAATTTTTTGGAAACACAACATAATTGAGTGGTATACCCAGACAATGCAATGCAACTACTCAGGTCCAGTTCAAGGTCTACACTACAGTAAACAAAACCCATAGAGAAAGAATAAATTTAAAGAGTGAAGGAGGAGGGCCATAACGACCGAAATAATATAGGGACCCTATATTATTTTGGTCATTACGGCCCTCCTTCGCTCTCTAAATTTATTCCTTATCTATGGTTTTTGGATCCTGCAATGTATACTTGGAACCAGAGGAGTGATAGTTGTGTTGCATCATCTGGGTATACCATTCAATTATGTTGTGTCTCCAAAAAATTGTGACCATGATGCCTACATTTATGTTTCTCAGCTGTTGTGATATCTACATTTATGTTTCTTAACTATCGTGTTTATGTGCATGTTCTTTATTTGTATCTACTAGAAATTCTATAAAAAAAATTAGTATCTATAATAGCCCTCTATTAACTACATTTAGGCATATGGTCCCAAAAAAGTAGTGCACAAACTACACAAAGAGGGCATCACAAAAATATGATTTCTGCTTTCACCATTGAAGCAATCTTGGTGGCACTAGCTACCTCTTGAGCCTTGCAAAAGTTGCACTCATTTCCTACATCAGGTATAGATGTAGATGGGGTAGATGTAAATGTGGTTTCATCGACCCACCGAAAGTATTGACATCCACTATTTCCCTGCAATACCAAATGTACATCAGTTCTTTATAAAATGACTAGTTGTCACATTATTTTTAAACATTAAATATAATTATGTATCCAGACCTTTTTCCTATTTGGGAAAACCCAAAATTGATGCTTGGGATTACTTATTGTGAGGTATTCAACATGCATGGGCCAACACCATATTGACACATAGGCACATTGACCAAAGTCATCAATGCTATTTTGACAAATATTGCATTATCACAAATATTGCATTGTCATTATTTTGTTCATTCATACTAATTATAATTATAATAAAAAGAAACATACTAATGTAGACTTGCACAATTTTTGGCTAAGTCGAAGTCTTTGGTTTAAATTACTAAACACTCAAAACAAAATGACAAACCAAAGACAACCATGCAATAAAAAGAAATTACTAAGAAATTCACAATTAGCTCACTCCATTGTAGGGAACAAAGAGAATCCCTTGTGATTTAATATCATTGATGTGTAAGGAAATAGAAAATTAGTAGAAGTAACTCTCATAAGATAGTATTTAGATTAAATGCATTGATATAAAAAAATACCCTAGAAAATTATAAAAAAAGGTAATTTGCTTAATCACATCACTAATTTGTGCATGTCTAAATACTGGTGTCTTTCAAGTGATTTGATTCTTGTCATGCCCATTATAAATGAGAATAGTCTTAACTAGTGAGGTTGTTTAAGCATATAGAGATTAAATACACTCTTTTAGAAAGAAATTTCTCTTAACAAAAGATCAAAGATATATAAGTAGGACATGTAAAATAAGGTGAATAAGAGTAGTACATATAAAACAATTGTTAGAACATGCCAAACATCTAGCATAATTGTACATTTCATTCATGTCATTGATATTCTTCTTCATCCATCTCATCATCAAGATCATCATCATCGACAACATCATCACTACCACTATCATCATCGTCATCGTCATCATCACCATCAGCATCATCATCATCATTATCATCATCCTCATCATCGTTGTCATCAGTAGTAGCATCATCATCATCAGTAGCAACATCATCATCATCAGTAGCAACATCATCGTCATCTTCTTCTTCATATTCTTCTTTGACTAACTCTCGATCATGATCATCATCTACATCATCTTCCACTTCTTCATCTTCCTTGGTATCTTCTTCCATCACATTATACTTTATCGACCTTCCTCTTGGATCATGTCTAACAACAAGTGACCAACCCAGTTTATGTGGAACCTCTGAGTAAAATACTTGCTCACATTGGCTTGGAAGAACATAGGGATCTTCTCCAACTGGCTCAAACAACCTTGTATTAATCATTGGAAATCCATTGTCATCTTCAATAACATTTCTATCAAGATCATTTTTATTGAGTCATAGTTTGTACCATTTCACAACGAAGAGAACTAATTTGAAGGAATTAAAGTCACAGTCAAGTATATCAACCAAAATACCATAGTATCGATTTTAGGACTCTCGAGGATGTAAGTAGTTTCTAGATGAAATATTAGTCACCTGGAACATTGCACTTATCCTAGAATCACAAGCTCTTTTTGTGTCATCCAAATTTTTGATGCAAAATTTATAACCATTGCAAAATATAGCCTTGTGGTGTTTCACCTGCAATAATATCAAACATGTATAAATTATTGCATCGCGAGTTGAAAAACATACGGTTGATTAATTAAAAAATTTGTAAGTACTTGGTGATCTCTTAAACCATATGCTAAATCTATTTCCTTTTGTGTAACATTGGGATCTCCATTATGATGAGCTTATATAACCAATAAAGACATGGATTCCCATGTTAATCTATGACCATCATGTTGACATCGTTCAATCCATGCCATCATCCAATCTTGATTATTTGCAATAAACAAATGTATTTCATCCCACTCTTTAGCAGATGTACAAAAGTAAATAGATGACTTACAATAGATTTATTTTGAAGATTAAGAATTAATTAACTACAATAACATCTCATAATTTATTACTTTTTAGTTTCATAAATCTACCGTTGCCCACCAAGTACTCCCCTTCAAATTTTTTAATTGAGTTGAGATCCCAAATGCAATCTATATGGGTCTTTGCTGCAAGATTAGGAAGATATTGAGTAATGTACAAGATCATCTGGTATACCATAGAACCCTCGAGATGTGCTCTTTGTCATACCAAACCCTTCAAAAATTTCAAGTGTCTCTCAACCATCCACATTGACCTAGCATGTACAGGTCCACACAATTCAATCTCCTTAACTTGGTGTATGAGGTAGTGTTCTTGTGCATTGAAAAAAGTTAGAGGTAAACATTGTTGCATTTCACACAATAATCGACAAATTCTTTTCTTCCAATATTTTATATCTTCTTTATGGATTTCTTTAGATGACAACCACCTACAAGGGATTCAAGACATAAATATATAAATACGAGACTTTACAATATATTACTTGTTTGATATTGTTTGATATATTGAACAAATATCACTGCTTACCTCGTGTATTTTTTAAGATTATATATCACTTGTTTGATATTATTGTCGAAGTTCTCTGGGAGAGATAGGAGTAGCAAATACTACAACAATTTTCAACTGATCATTTCATACAATGAAAATTAAATGCAATTACACAAATATATTGTAAATACAAAAGACTGTGACTTACCTTGATGAAGGTATGCCAATCATGCATTTTCATCCCCCCAAAATCATTTTTCTTTGATATGAGATTGCTTATATCTACAGCAAATCCTCTAGGAAATCAAATTTTTTGGATCACTTCTTTTATGAAATTACTTTGTTGCTCTGTTAATAACCAAAGAAGAGCACTTGCATTAATCCGGTCTCCATTTATATTTGATTCAATGATATTTTTCATTGCATGATTGGAATCATGAATGTCACTACAAATTTTGTCAAGTTTTTCTTTGTCATGCCTTCTATCCAATATTTTCCAAAGTGCCTCTGTTACATTCTTTTCAATATGCATAGTATCAAACAAATGCATGATTTGTAGTTGGTCATAGTAGGGCAGCCTACTAAATTCTTTGGGATAACATTTTAGTCTCGTTGGAAGTTGGTCGGTGATGCCTTCATGACCTTCAAGATCATTAACTACATAATTAGCCAAAAAAATACAATCAAAATATATAATTCCAACTACCATAGGTGAGGTGTCATTCTTCAGGGCTTTGATGTAGTCTCTTCTTTCCCATTGAAAAGATGTCTTTCTGCACTTTGATACTTTTGGAATGACGAGATTTCATCTTTGGACCACACATTGGACATGCAAATTTTCCCTTTGTTTGGAGACCTACAAGATAATGATACAATTGGATTAAATATGTATATTTTTAGAATTTGAATTATCGCGTACAACTAGAATTGACCATAACATATCACAAAAATGTGTCAACCCTGGAGCATCATGAATTGTCCACACAAGCATTGCATAGAATTGAAATTGTCTTTGTCCAATTGGTTTAGAGATGTCATACATAGTGAAACCATTTCATAACACCAACAACTCATCGATAAGAGGTGCAATATATACATTTATATCTTTCACTTGGTACTTACCTAGTTGAATTAACAACAACATCAGATAATTATTGTGGCTATTTCACTCCAAGCTGACTTATAATTACATGTAAATAATCATAAAATAATAAGATACCTAGAACAATCATTGCCAACATAATGTGCTCCCTCTTTATTGACATCCATGGAGGAAGGTTATTGTTTATAACAAAAATAGCCACACCGAGTAAATGGATTTCATCTCTCCATGTGGATTAACACCATGTGATGCCAGACAAAGCTTGAGATTTCGATGTTCTATTTAAAGTGTGGCCACTTTTCCTCTATGTCCATAAATGATGAACCATCCACAGGCATTCGAATAATGTCATCTTGACTCCGGCTGCGTGCATGGTAATCCATAAATTGTGTCAAGCTATTGCACCTGAATAATCATTTTAGACATGGAATAATGGGGATGTGATGAAGAACCTTGTGAGGCACCTTTTTTGTCATTTGATCATCTCGATATCTTCTCATATGGCATTTAGGGCATTATGTTGCATTTTCATGTTCTTTATAATAAATAATATGATCTTCGAGACAACCATCTATTGTTTGATACTTCATTCCAATATGTTTCATAGTGGAACATAATTCTCAGTACGAGTGAGGGAGAACATTTGATGGTGGTAACAGAAAGTCAACTATCAATCTGCAACAAATAATATAAGTCATTACTATAAACAATCTTAATGGTACATGTTTCACCCTTTATAGACTATAATGACATATATGACAAACCTTAGCATATGTGACATTGCTATGTTGGATAAACCATTCATAACCTTCAAATTCACCAATAACAATACAACAGAGAGAAGAGTAGATTGGGAGCCTTTGTAAAGGGTCATGTCCACCTTCTCAAGTAGAGTTATATCATAGACGATGTCAATGTCATCCTCATCATAATCATCATCATCAGCACTAGCACCGGCAACAACAGCATTAGTACCAAATGTGTCAATGATCAATGCATTCATACCATCATCTTCAAATGTGTTTTCTGGTGCATGATCATCATCTTCCATGAGATCATGATCTTCAACTTCAATACTCACACCTCCATATTCCTCAATATTCATAGTGGGGAGATCGACCTATATAAAAATGATGATAATCAAACCCCCCTTCAATGTGATAAGATCAAACCTCCTTCCATGGTTCATATGTCTATTAATTGTGAAAACAATATAACAAACAACTTACCACTGGATGATAATCAAACTCCCATTCAATGTGACCATTCTCCCTACAATGTATCTTTTCTATTTTGATAAAATGATTCTTCTTGTCTTTAAGCTATTACAACTCTTGCATGGACAATAACATTTGTCATCACCTTCTCTTTGAAAGTTAGACAACAATCTAGCGATTGTCTTCCTATTTTGATCGAATTCCCTTGTATTATCTGACATGATCCTTAATGTGTCTATCTACAAAACAAATTGGAGATGCCTCCTTTCATTAGCTTCATGTCACCTTCTCATAGCTTCTCATAACTTCCTATGTGTTTCATCCTTTATACACTTAGTTCGACCAAACTTTTAATTTTGGTCTCTCTTTATTTTTTGTTGTTTTTTATATTCACTATGTGGTACTCCCCGTTTATGATCATTTCATGAGGAAATGTATTGATGGCTTGTGAACTATAAGCTGGGGCATCATGCATTATTTATGAGCTCACTATTTGAGCATCAACCAATCAAATAGGGACATGAGGTGCTCAAACAGTGAGCTCATAAACAATGCATGATGCCCTAGCTTGCAACCTGCGATCTATCAAGATATTTCCTCATGAAATGATCATAAATGGGGAGTACCACATAGTGAATATCAATAGAAAAATAAATAAAGAGAGATCAAACACTTCACACAATATATGCTATTTTATAAGATTAAATTGGCGAGTTTGTATACTTTCTCCATTTTAAAATAACCTATGACTTCAAAGGAGGAATTATGAAATATAGTTGTAGGTAGTTATCTCTTCTATAATGATGGAGGAGTGAAAAGTAATGATCAATGATGTTGCTGCTATTAGATCATATATTAATACACTTACTATTTTGAATTGAGCTCGGGCATCATGCAATGTTATTGTTGTCATTGCATGCTTGTTGTTGTTGTGCACCATATATTGTTTTATACACTGTTTATTTCATTGAGACCATGAGCTTGACATTTGTAATGTATTGTCTGTTATTGGATCAATGCTACCATGTTGTTGAGGCTGTAGATGCATTGAATCACCACTGTCATTCTATTTTGATAGCAGCAATATAACAAATAGAGCATCGGCCAATCAAATAGGGACATTAGGTGCTCAAACAATGAGCTCATAAATAATGCATGATGCCCTAGCTTGCAGCCCATGAGCTATCAAGACATTTCCTCATGAAATGATCATAAACGAGAGTACCACATAGTGAATATCAATAGAAAAACAAATAAAGAGAGATCAAACACTTCACACAATGTATGTTGTTTTATAAGATTTTATTAATTGACTATATATATATATATATATGACAAGCTTTTCAAAAGTGTATCATAATTAAAGGCATATGAATTCATATTGTACTTAATATGAATGCCACTGTGTAATGTTTTAATTCATATTGTAATACCTATGACTTCAAAGAAGGAATTATGAAATATAGTTGTAGGTAGTTATCTCTTCTATAATGATGGAGGAGTCAAAGGTAATGATCAATGAGGTTGTTGCTATTAGATCATACATTAATACACTTATTGTTTTGATAATAATAACATTGCATGATGCCTGAGCTCAAATTCAAAATAGTAAGTGTATTATTTTATTACTGATGTCCCTATTTTATTACTAATGTCCCTATTTGATCTAATAGCATCAATATAACAAACAGATCATTGGCCAATCAAATAGGGACATGAGGTGCTCAAATAGTGAGCTCATAAATAATGCATGATGCCCTAGCTTGCAGCCTATGATTCATCAAGACATTTCCTCATGAAATGATCATAAATGGGGACTACCACATAGTGAATATCAACAGAAAAATAAATAAAGAGAGATCAAACACTTCACACAATGCCTTGAAGGTAATAGAAACGATGCACTAGCTCTCAAAGCTTGTGGGTCATCAAGCATTATAAATGAAAAGATGTAAACAATGCCAGTATTAAACAGTGAGCTCATGAACAATGTATGATGCCCTAGCTTGCAGCTCGTGAGCCATCAAGACATTTCCTCATGAAATGATCATAAACAGGGAGCACCACATAGTGAATATCAATAACAAAATAAATAAAGAGAGATCAAACACTTCACACAATGCCTTGAAGGTAATAGAAATGATTCCCTAGCTCTCAAAGCTCACAGGTCATCTAGCATTCCAAATGAAAAGATGTAAACAATGCCAATATTAAACAGTGAGCTCATGAACAATGTATGATGCCCTAGCTTGCAGCCCGTGAGCCATCAAGACATTTCCTCGTGAAATGATCATAAACGGGGAGTACCACATAGGAATATCAACAACAAAACAAATAAAGAGAGATCAAACACTTCACACAATGCCTTGAAGGTAATAGAAATGATGCCCTAGCTCTCAAACCTCATGGGTCATCAAGAATTCCAAATGAAAAGATGTAAACAATTCCAGTATTCAATAGTGAGCTCATAAACAATGTATGATGCCCTATCTTGTAGCCCGCGAACCATCAAGACATTTCCTCATGAAATGATCATAAATGGGGAGTACTGCATAGTGATGAATATCAACAATAAAACAAATAAAAAGAGATCAAACACTTCACACAATGCCTTGAAGGTAATAGCAACGATGCCCTAGCTCTCAAAGCTCGCGGGTCATCGAGCATTCCAAATGCTAAGATGTAAACAATGCCACTATTAACATTCATATTGTGCCATTAAATGAACAAATTCTATCAAAATGAAATTGAGTTAATGAGAAGACAAAGCTCGAATGCCTACCTCAAGTGTCAATGCCCTCTTCCCACATGGTGTCGGCCTCTTCATGCATGCCAAACTCAAATGCCCTCTTTGCACCACACAAAAGTGCAGTGTCATCTTTGCGGTAGCTCTTCGAACAAAAATTACAAATGACACTTTCTTTTTCTTATTTTTTATTTATAACCAAGTAGGAGTTGCAATTATGACGTTAGAGTCACTATTACGACACCATTGGGGGCACTTGAAAAAAAAAACACAAATGGTAGTGGCATCACAAATTGGCATCAAAATTTGACCCCAAATGTTGTAGTGTATAATCCAAAAATTAATTGCTTGACATCAATAACAAGATAATAACTGATCTAACCTTTCTACTATCTTGTATTCCTCTGATCTTGGTTGGTATCCATCATCATCACCATCAGTTATAGTAATAATTATGGTGTAAATTTTTTCAATAGAAATACCTTAATAATGATGACCCAAACTGTATATTGACAATTGCAAATATAAAGGGTGGATCAACAACCTAGAGGTTATTAAGGGACTTAAGACATCTAACCATCAACCACCTTACATGGAAAATCAATAATAGAAAAAGTATAGATTTTTGGACTGAGCTGTGGAATGGTACAAAAGCATTACAAATATTATGGAATTAGGCAACTATGTAGATGAATTAGTTACAACATTTGGATCTAAGGTTGTAGATTACATAAAGGAGGGAGTAAATGGACAATACTCATGGATGGATATATCTCAAATGTGAATCCTGGTGGAAATCGAAGAATCCTTATAAGTGAAGAATAGTATTGTGTGGAGTTGAAGATGAAATTATATGGCATGGTTCTAAAACTTTAGAATATTCTGCTAGAATTGGATACCAAATATAAGAAATTTACAGGGAGATTGGTGAATGGTTGAAGACTTTATATTGGTATGGTGCAGTACTACCTAAAGCTGGCATTTTCTTGTGGGTTCCACTACACAAAATATGTTTAACCACAAATAGGCTTAATCGCTTTGGCATAGCTGGTCCATCTAGATGCATATTATGCAAAAAAGGTTAAAAAATACAAACCATTTATCCATTAATTGTGAATATGCCTTAAATATTATTGGGATTGGTTATTTGACATGCTTCAGTGGAAGGGACCAAAACATAAGTACTTAGGTAAGTTTTTGTACAATTGGCCAATAATTAATTAAAAATCAATGTGAGCCATTATATCGATCATTGCTACATCAGTGTTAATATGGAATATATGGAAAGAATGGAACAAAAAGGATATTCAAAGAGAAGGAGAGACTTGGAAGGTAGAATTAGAAAGGAAATTGTGGAAGTGGCTAATGTTTAGGTTAAACTCAAAAGAGATACAAGATTTTATAATTGGGATGAGTGGATTCAAAAGAACTCAAAAGAGCTATGCAGATCATTATTGATAATAAAGGGCCCAAAATTACATAGGTGGAAATTAAA
Organism: Chamaecyparis obtusa; assembly: GCA_027943335.1. Classification (NCBI taxonomy): domain Eukaryota; kingdom Viridiplantae; phylum Streptophyta; class Pinopsida; order Cupressales; family Cupressaceae; genus Chamaecyparis; species Chamaecyparis obtusa. Next base: position 1,705,840 of record BSBK01003760.1, read on the forward strand.
TTTTGACGAGATTGCTAAGGGCAAGAAGGTTGTATTGTTCATGATTAGAGATATAGTTATGTCTGGGATACATATAAACACATGGGATTGGCTACAAACAATGAGGCCAAGTTTGAAGTAGTGGTTCTAAGATTAAAAATATGCAAAGAAAATAATATTGGGATGACATATATTAAGGGTGATTCATAGATATTTGTACAAGCTATCATTCATGCAGAGACTCCATATTGGAACTTGTGAAATTGGATAAATATAACAAAAAAATGTTAAAAGGATTTGGTACTTCCCTATTTTCCACATGTATTGGGAAGCAAATTGTAGAACATATTTGATTTCAAATATGGCTGTCATTCGGAATAAAGAAATAGTTAATGGTGTAGATATATCCAACTTGTTCAACCTTTAAGAAATGTTAATAAAGGAAAGCATGGAAAAAATGATGACTAGATGGATGAATGATGGTGGAATACAATATTGCTAAAAGAAAGATATGGTAGGTTTGTTGTTATCAAGGATAGATTACAAACTGTACCAATTGGAGGACTGAGTTCAAGGAAAGGGCATTTTCATGTGAGGAATTTGGATTGATAGAAGGAATGATTATGAGTGTTGCTAGTGTTTATTACAAAAGAACAAGGAAAATGTTGTAATACAAATTTGGCAAAGGTAACTCAATATTGAGTTGCCAATTGATGTGATTTTTATTTTTTTCTTTCTTTGCGAAAAAATTCCAATATGCTTTATAAATGGGATAATTTTAGCAAATGGAGTGTCAAACTATGTTAAGGAGGCAATGTCTATGCAGGATCCAAAATGCACATGATTAAATAATTTGTTTCCATTTATTAATTAAATTAAAAATCACAATATATTTATTTTGTGAATTTGAATTTTTAACAAATACAAAAAAGTTATCTAATAAAGTGCATTTTGGCTCCTATATAGCCAGTTGGTGCTAAGGAGAGTTAGTGTCGAGTCTCTAGAAACCATGGCAATGTATGTGTTTGGTTTGAGTTTCTTGTGCAAAGAAGGAAGTATTAAAGTGAAATGCAAAAGACTATTTATCATTGAGAGTGATGAAATTATGGAAGGCATTGAGAATGATTATTGTTGCGAGTTTGGGGGAGGATCGACACTGGTATGATGGGGAAATTTATCTATCTTATTTTTGCCCATTAGTTGGTGCATTGGAATCTAGGGAGAAATGTTTTCAGGTTAGAAATGGGTTTGTGGTTTTCTACAACTGGCCCATAGTTGTGAATGTCATATTGGAGTTGTAACCCAAAAAAATTGTATATTCCATTGTGTGTATTTCTCAAATGTTGATCTGAATGTGAATTAAAGAATGAGGATAAGGGTACTTCAACTGCTAGAAGAGAAAAGAGGAAGATTAATTTTGTGGATGCAACATGTGAATCTTTTAAGATTGGCATTAGGAAAAATGATCTCTCAAAGCTAAAGTCTATGATGGGCTAGGGTCAAAAGTGGATTTCAAAAAGAGGGGCTTTTTAGCTACTAGATTTGGGATATGGGTTAGCATCTCTATAAGAAATTTATGAATTAGTTGTTTGTAGGGGTCTAGTTTATTCCTCACTGGCATTTTGGATGGGCCGGGTTGAGTTATGGAAACTCATGTATTATTTTTTTAAAAATTAATATAGGACCTATCCCCGTTAGATAACACTTGTCTTAAAAAAACATCAAAATTAATTATAAGTGATATTTGTATGCACCCTAAAATGGTCACCTAGACTTTGGGCCCCCATTCAATAATTTATCAAATCCTTGAATCAATATTTTCAAAAATCAGCATTTCATCAATTATATCAATTTCCTTGATCAAATCTTATTTCATCATTTTCGATTATTTGCCTTGGGCTAACCATTTTATCCTAAAGTCTTTATTTATTTAAAAGGAATATTTCCTCCCCTTTTAATAAGTAAAAAGCCCCCACCTTTTCCTCTTATCCTAAGTTGCACAAATAAAGCATTATTCCTATTTTATAAAAGGGAAAAAGCACTTTTTGTCTCATATGGACACAAAAGTCAACTCTTATTTTCCTATTGGAGGATACTTGTGCACATGGATTTCCCCTCTTTGATGCTCCACCGTTGATTAAGTCTTTTGCCTCTTAATCTCCATGGTCCATTCCTTTTCATTTCCTATAAAAGAAGAGCTCTCTTCCTCATTTGCATACCCATTCATGTTTTATGCTAATGTTATGTTATAGGTTTTCTAGGTCATTTGGAGCTCTTTGAAGACTTTCTTGCATCCAAGCTTTGAAGACATTATTTTTTCATCTCATTTAGCTTGCTTTTAGTAGTTTCATTATCATGGCATTCTTAGTATAGACTTTCTTTATGCTATAGATTAATCTCACATAGCTTAATAGGAAGGATTTGTAACACTTATTCTTTCCTTTCATAGATTAGTTGCATTGTTTTTTCATTTTCATAGATTAGCTTGCATCTTCATTCTTAGCTTACTTTCATTGCATTTCATTTCATTTGATTCTTGGAGATATTGGCATTCTTTCCCTTGTCTTCACTTGAATCTCTCATTGTGTGGTTGACTAGCAAGGTCATTAAGCTTAATAGCTCTAGCTGAGAGCAATTTTAAATCTTGCAACTCCATACATAGAGAGCTATGGATCAATTTTTGAGACCTCATTCTTGAGTGTTCTTGATTATAAGGATTCATAGAAGTGCACTACTTTTGTGTGTACATTTCTGGCGCCCATCGTGCGGCAAAGTAGATTAGCTTTGTCCTTTAAATTTTGCATTTGCATCATATTTTTGGCAATTTTTGGACGTTATTCACAGTCTCTGGATTTTCTATCTCAGAGTATCACGTGATAATTCTAGGAATATCACGCGATTTTTCTCTATATACACGAGCGATACTTCACCTATTGGAAGTATCACCCGCCTGTTTCAGGAACTGTCACCTGGTCTCGGATGAAGTATCACCTAGGTATAGAGCAGAGTATCGCTCAAACTAATATTATCGCTCCAGTACACTAAGAAGTGTCGCATGATAATTCTAGTGTCTACAGTCTATTTATGTACCTGGTAGTGAGCCTTTTTTGAGGTTTTTTGGCCGAATCTTGATTTAGTTAGCTTGTTGTTTCTATTTCCTGCACTTAGACAGAATTAATTTCCATAGTTGTACTTAGTTTCTTGCACCTTCATTTGAATTTTGGATCTAAAAAGAACCTCTCATGTGTTTGGCTTGAATGTTTACTTGCTTTCATAGGCACATCTCTTTTATGCTCTTAATGGTGAATGAAAGAACATAGATTTATTTTTACAAGTTTTTGTAAGTGAATACTTTTTGGTTTCCAATATCAAATATCTCATTGAGTGATTGGGGGCATGGATTCATTCCTTGTTTACATAGGGAGTTAAATGCACCACTTTATGGACTCACTCTATGTTTTCTTGGAAAGTTAAATATTCCATTGATTCAACCCTTTTTCATTTGTGAGTAGTATTGATAAGAAACTTTAGAGTACTTTTGATTGATCTTGTTAGCTAAATTGGGTTGTTGGACTCGCTTATTTCTAATTGCCCCTCATTTCTACCCTTTGGATGCAAGGTCAGCATTCATACATAAGGGAGGGGTCTACTTGAAAAGAGCATTAAGTGTTCCACAAAGTTTCTCCTTTTTTATGCTTTCTTGATCTCATTAGTTTTCTAAGGTGTGGACTCACCTTGAGTTTGTGTGAGGAGTTAAATGTTCCACTTTTTTGGACTCACTTCACACTCACTTGAAAAGTACTTTTGATTGATCTTGTTGGCTACATTGGGTTGTTGGACTCTCTTATTTCTAATCGCCCCTCTTTTTCACCCTTTGTATGTAAGGTCAGCATTCATACATAGGGGAGGGGTCTACTTGAAAAGAGTGTTAAGTGTTCCACAAAGTTCTCCCTTTTATACTTTCTTGATCTCATTAGTTTTCTAAGGTGTTGACTTGATTTGAGTTTATGTGAAGAGTTAAATGTTCCACTTTTTGGACTCACTTCACATTTATTTGGTGAGTTAAGTGTTCCACCTTTAGTGCTTTAAATACTTTTGATAGTGGATTGCTTAGAGCTAATTGGATTTTGGATTGTTCTAACCTTGTTGGCCTAAGAAGTTGTGGTTGTAGGTGCATTTGCTTGAAATATTTTGCTAAAAGAACTCATGTCAAAGCTTCAAATGCACAAGGGCTACTAACGGTTTTTGTAGGGCTGCCCAAAGCATAAAAACCCAATCAAGTGCTTGTTTAATTGTTTTCTGTATTGAGTGCGGCATATACTAGTTGTTTCATTTCATAGGCACTTAATATCTTGTTGTAGGAATTCTTGGGTGGTAGAAGTATGCTCTTCACCCTTGTGGTGAACTAGAAAATCTTGACCCATCTTTGGATTTTGAAAGCAAGAGGGTAATTGAACCTTTTCTTGGTGTGTTTGGGAGAAAGCTTTGAGATAGGGGAATATGCTCTTCACCCTTGTGGTGAAACAAAATCCTTGAATCTTATAAGTTGATCCAATTTTTGTTTAGATTGTTAGAATCTTTTAGTGGGCCTGCTCTTGAACAATCAAGAGGAACAACCCAAGTGGGGACAAGCTTATTGCCAGCTATTTCGACCCACTATAAAATCAAGGCTATCGAGGACACAAAACCTTGGTAGATGTAGTGTTTGTCTTCGCTTGATATGAGTACTTGTGGGATTGTGACCATGAGGAAAGTATTGAGCAAGAATGCTTAAGGTACTCTTGAGGCCATGAGGTCCCATTCCTTTATGAGGAGCAAGAGGGGTACTACGAATGGAATCCCTTACTAAGAACCATAGATAGAAGCCACCCTATTTTGCCGCTTATCTTCTTGGTGCAAGGATTGATCCAAGTGGAATAACCCGGATCACCCCAAGATTACTCACCATATGTGTTCCTTTGGTTGTGTCTTTGGCACTTCCATGACAAAGCCAATATCTATTGTGGGAAACCACTTTGTGTGAGGCAAGGGAGCATCAAGTGTGGGCCAAGTTGTTAAGTATTGAGCCTTGACTTTCTAGGATAGAAATTGCTTGAAGTGTCTTTGATTGTGTAATACCAGTGTTAACGTTCTTGAACATTCAAATAATCAGATTCATAAGGTTTTCTATTTTGATATCACAAGTGTTTGTCTTGGCAAGGTTGTTTTTGCCCTTGTTTCAAGTCTTTTAAGACATGTTTGATCCCTTACTATTTGCAAACTTGTTGATATTGTGATTGAGATTGAAAACATCAATTTTCAAATTGAAAATTTTGATCAAACAGACCCAAAAATGCACATTTCACACAATTTTGGTCAAGTGTCGTGCAAACTAGCAACAGTATCGCCTGCTTTGAGAAGAAATATCGCGCGATAGTTCATTTATTTTGGATTATCGCCTAACCTGCCTAGATTCCATCACCTGGTTATTATGAATTCTATCTCCTGGTGAAAGGTGAAATATCGCCTCAGTAAGAAGTATCGCATGGTTAGCCTAGAAAGTGTCGCCTGAGAGTTTTCTGCAGTATACCTGGTTTCAGTCATTTCGTAGTTGCTTTTAGTTGGATAGCTCTTTAGGAAGGTAACTTATCCTGCCATTGGAAGCCTATCTTTACTCTGAATTCTTGTTTTTAGCCCTCTAGGGGTAGTGTCATTCGATTTATAAAGTCACTTTGGGAAGAATTGTCAAGTTAGAAGACTATTCGTGTTGAGAAAGTATATCTCTAGAGTTGTTAGTAACATTCTAGGAGAATTCTAGTACTCTTTTTGTCCAAATCATTTCCATTCAAATTCAATTTTAATTATACAATTTGGCTAAGTCCATCCTCCTGGTTCAAACATGCAAGGATATTGATCCTTTGATTTAAGCACCTCTTTGACAGTGTTGGTAATGCCTTTTGTAGTTCCTATCTTACCATCTCTTTTTGGACATTAGAGAACTTTAATTATCTTAGTTTGGTGTTGACACCTTGAGAGGTCACCTTATCATCAAGCTCATTTTATTTCATGTCAGTTACAACAAGGTACCAAGTGAATCAAGGAAAATGACCCTCGGTTGTCTTTAATCAGTTACCCTTAGTTAAGACTCATCAATAGTGAAAGGGAAAAGAACCCATTTTTGAACAATCCCCTAAGAGTGAGTTTGAGGTTTGTTTTGACCTAAAGAGTAATCCCAATGAATTGAGTTCCTCTTTAGCACCCTTTTCATCAAATATGGACATGAGTTACACCTACACTAGACAACAAAGAGAAGCAATGAATCAAACTCTTAATGACATGTTCCAACAACATAGGGGTAACACGATGTCTGCTGGGTCTTCTTCTGATAGTCCACCTGGATCACCTCCTATCAACACAAGGTATCTAGATGCTCATCAATGAGCTGAGAAACATCATAGACAAGCTCACTCAAATGCATGGTCACAACATGAAGACCAAAACAATGAATCTGATGATGCTCATATCAATGCAGGTAATGTATCCAGACATTCAAGACAACCTTCTCCGCTTAGAGACACCTCACAATACACAAGTGAGAGGTTGAAGTGCATTGAGAGAGAAAAACAAGCCTTCTTGGATAAACAAGCTACTAAGGAAGAAAGGTTCAAACAATTGGAGGATGAGGAACGAGCTTTGCTAGACATAAGGAGAAGAGCCGCACAAGAAGAACAAGATAGGCTCCTAGCGCAACAACTCCATAATCAATTCAACAATAGGGGTACCAACAGTGGAACCAACTCTCCACCATCTACTCCCTCACCATGTCCAAGAAGAAGGTCAAGGACCCCATCAAGATCACCTAGTCCTAGAGGAAGAAGGACTTCTCGATATAACCATCGTAGGAGACAATCACCTCCTAGATATTCGAGACAACCCTCCCAACAAGCTCATCATAGCTCTCAACATGGAGGAAATAATGCCAACTTTGACACTATTGATTTCATGACAATGCAACAAGAACCATCCTTCCAACAATATGTGGAGAAGTATGTGGATCAAAATAAGGATCAGTTCTTAGAAATTCTAATCAATAAGGGTGCAAAAGTCCCATACAACTTTGATGTGGACCAAAAGATTAAGAAGCAAAACCCTTCAACTAATGAGGTGATTAAGCAGATGCAAAAGACTATGGAGAAAATGATGGCTCCTCAGAGTTCCTTCAACTTGGATTCTATATGTCCTAATCCCATTGACAAGAGTGTGGTTATGGTAGATTTTCCTAGAAAGGTTGAAATCCCCACATATGACAAATATGATGGTAGTGGTGACCCCCATGACCATGTATGATAGTTCTATATCATGAGCTTTGAATTTCATCATGAGGACTCCTACCTTATGAGATTATTCCCAAGGAGCCGTAAAGGCCAAGCTATGGAGTGGTTTACTAACCTTACTCCTCTTGTCAAAACTTTTAAAGAACTTGTTCAAAGATTTTTGCAACATTTTGCATATAATTTATCAAGGTCAGTCACCATGCTTGATTTGTGTAAATTAAAACAAAATCAAGGGGAACCCTTTGTGAAATTTTTACAAAGGTGGAGATGCTTATGTTCCAAATATTCTAGGACCATCCCTGAGGAAGAAAGGATTGATATAATTGTGAGCAATCTAGTCCTAGAATTAAGATATGAAGTTAGAAAAATGGTCTTAATTTATCTAACGTAGTTCAAGCTATGAAGCTACAGACATCCTTAGACCAACAAGAGCACAAGCTCAAGTATCAAGATAAATCTAAGTCAGCAAAGAGGCAATTCACTAAACTTGGGGACTCTTATGCAGATATTTTTAAGACCTTGATTGCTCATAATTTGGTACAACCTCATGATCCTTCAAAGTTTCGCATACCAGATCCTAAACCTTATTGGTGGAATGAGAAGGCTTACTATGTATACCACAATGGGATTGGACATGACATTGAAGGTTGTTTTAAACTCAAACATCTTGTTCAAGACCTTATTGAGAATGGGAAATTACAATTTGATGGATTGACCACAAATGCAGACCACAAGGCCTTTAAGGAGCCCTTGCCTAAGTATGAGAAGGGGGAGACTTCTACAAACAAGAATGGCAAGGCCACAATCAATTATACCTATACAGCTGTGGAAAATGTCATTAATATGCTTGAGGTTGTGAACAATGATGTCAACATGATGAGAGGGAATGATCCCTATGACTATGATGTAAGCTCACCCCTAATATTTGATGAAGGACCTGTTGTTGTGCTTAGAGGTCCTTAATCTCGAAGGTCATCTCAACCTCTCAATGCTATTACTAGGAGTCAGTCCCAAGGTCCTATTATCATTAGAGGTCCTAATTCTAGCAAATCTAAGCAATCGGTGTCCAAAAGTGTTCCTCCTAAATTTGCAGTTGGTTCTGATATAAGTTACAACCTTGTTGATCAGTTACAGCGAATGCCAGCACAGATTTCTATTTTTGAGCTCTTAGAATTGTCTCCTAGACACAAGCGTGTCCTTGAAGATGCTTTGTGTGTAGCCAATGTCCCTAATAATATAGATGTCGACCAATTCTAGAACATGGTCAACCACCTTGCTAGCCCACATTAACTTACATTTTTTGAAGAAGATGATAAAGCCTTGAGCCACCTGCACAATCTTGCCCTTCACATTAAGGTCATGATCCATAAAACCCATGTTAGGCATGTGTTGATAGATGGGGGTGCTAGGCTCAATATTTGTTCTTTAAGTCTTTTGAAAAACTTGGGTTACTCATAGCATGCCATTGATACCAGGAAGAAAATTACTATCAAAGCCTATGATGAGGCTGAGAGAAGTTCTAAGGGGTTAGTTGTTCTTCCAGTCAGAATTGGTCCTATTGAAAAGGACATTTTGTTTCAAATCATTGATGTTGGTCCTCTAGCATACAACATCCTACTAGGTAGACCATGGATTCATGACATGCAAGTAGTACCGTCTACCTATCACCAATGTGTCAAGTTTCCATACAATGGCGTAGAAGTCTGCATACCAGGTGATAGTACCTTATCTGTTAATGCTATTTCAGCAGGGGCCCAGGTTCCCTTAAATAGAGAAGTGGACAATTTTGGGGCAGCTCTTGAACAATGTAAGGATAAATTTAAGTCCATAGACCTTGGTATGGGAGGATATCGAATTGACTCCTTTACAAAATTGCCAATTTCACCTAGGTCCTATGGTAAACCATCACAAGAGATGCGTCCCTCATCTTCATACATGACTCTATTCAATACTTTTGTAGAGTCTTTAGTACCTATTCAGGATGAGAAAGAAGAAGTGGCTGTTAGAGATTGGATATACAAAGAAGAAAAGTACCTACATAATGAAAAATTTTCTCCATCTCCTAAGACTTATGGGAGAGGATACACGTTGGTCACCAACATGGGCTACCCAGGTCATGGCCCTCTCAGTCACAGGTTAGATGCCAAGGCTGAACCACTCAACCATACTCTTTTTGGTCATAGGACTAAGTCGATGGTTGGCCTGGAGTTTGATAATGGAAAGAAAAAAGTGTTCCTATCCTAGCTGCGACGGATAGTGACAGTGACTCAGATTATACACCTAATCTCCAAAACCAACAAGACATGACTGATGATTGGGTTCCTTCCACCAATCTCCTTTGGGGGGATTCAGATGATTCACTAGTTAAAAATACAAACACCAGAGAAGTTGCTACCCTTCACAATCTCGAAGCTTCTACATCAAGGCATCCCAAGCCTTCTTAGTGTAAACATCCCAGCAAAGATTCAGAAATAGATCCCCATGAGTTCGAGTGGGACTCTCTTTTAGATGGAACAGTTGATTTGGACATGGATGTTGTCCATACCTATAGTACTCAACCCGATGCAACCAACAAACCTAGTGTAGGACTAGAGGATTGGACTCCTAGAATTGCTTTAGTGGACGATGCTTCATTTGGTAAGACGAGCCCTAATTCGGGCATCTTAGAGGGAGACTTGACAGATCCTGACTATGCGATCACTGGAGAAAATACCTTTTGTATCAATAATGTTGAACCAATCATTGACCTACCCCTTGTAAACCATCATTTGATTGATTGATCACAACTTTGTCAAGAACCTCAACTCCACACTTTTTACAATGACTATGAGATAGCCTGCTACCTGAATGGTCTTGAACCTGTAGTCTCTTCCACCAGTGAACCTACAATGAGTATGACAGAGCTGAATATTAAGTACCTCAATCACAAAATAAAAGAAAAAAGAAAAGAGAAATGGTTATGATGGCAAAAACCACTATGTGGCGGTGTCAGAACCCAAAAAAGTAAAAAGAAAGGACGTATCCGAAGGTGAAAACCTCTTTGAGGCACCTAAGGATGGGGTACTTAATAATCTACTGAGTTATTTCCAAGATGGGTCATCAGTTCTTATTGAGCCTACACAACCAGTAAATTTGAATACAGTAGAGGCTCCACAAGTGATTCATCTAGCTTAGTCTCTGTCAGTGCAAGAAAAAGAGGCATACACAAATTTCTTACAAAAGAAGAAAATCAATTTTTCTTGGACATATTCAAATATGCCAGGGCTTGACACTAATCTTATTATGCATCACTTATCTATAGCTCCAGGAATTAAACCAGTAAATAGAAGTTGAGGAAAATGCATACTCACATAGCTCTCCTTGTTAAGGCTAAATTAGAAAAGCTCTTAGGAGCAGGATTTATTAGAGCTATCGACTATGCCGAGTGGATCTCAAATATTGTTCCAGTTTCAAAGCATGATGGGTCCATTTGTGTGTGCACAGACTTCAGAGATCTTAACAAAGCTTGCCCAAAGGATGACTTTCCACTCCCTAACATAGACATGATAGTGGATATGACTACGGGCTATGAGATATACTCTTTAATGGATGGTTTTTCTAGTTATAACCAAATAAAAATAGCTCCTGAGGATCAAGAAAAGACAGCCTTCACATGTGCATGGGGAACCTATTGTTGGAACGTCATGCCATTTGGATTAAAAAATGCAGGAGCCACATACCAAAGAGCTATGACCACAATATTTCATGATATGATGCATAAAAACATGGAGGATTATGTGGATGACACCTTGGCCAAGTCTAAGAAAAGGGATACACACCTAGAAGATTTGGAAGTAATTCTAGATTGAATGGAGTAGTTTCAATTAAGATTGAATCTGAAAAAGTGTGCATTTGGAGTTACCTTAGGTAAACTTCTAGGATTCATAATTTCAGCCAAAGGAATAGAGGTGGATCCTGAAAAGGTTCAAGCCATATTAGATATGCCACCTCCTAAGAACATTAGTCAGATGAGAAGTCTTCAAGGATGACTCCAATCCATATGGAGGTTTATTTCATAGCTTGTAGATAGAGCACAACCATTCAACAAGACATTGCATAAGGGAGCCGCATGTGCTTGGAATGAGGATTTCCAAAAGAGCCTAGATCAAATAAAATAATACTTGGCTAATCCTCCAATTTTAATGCCTCCTATCCCAGGAAAACCATTAATTTTGTATATCTTAATGACAGAATCTTCTTTGGGGGCATTGTTGGCTCAACTTGATGATACTAGGAAGGAAAGAGCCATCTACTACATTAGTCGTACTCTAGTATCTTATGAGATCAATTATAACAGTATTGAAAAGTCTTGTCTTACGGTAGTGTTTGCTTCCCACAAGTTGCAACACTACATGCTTTCCCATACTATAAATCTTGTTGCAAAAATTGATCCTCTTAAGTATTTTCTTAGTAAGGCTACTCTCACGGGTAGACTCGCTAAGTGGATGATGGTTTTGTCAAAATTTGATATAGAGTACATTGAGCGTAAGGCTATAAAGGGGCAAGCTATTGCAGATCAACTTGCTAATTTCCCAATCAAGGATAGCATGCCTATTCAAGTGGAATTCCCATATGAGCATATCATGTACATGACCACGCGTACTTGGAAAATGTTCTTTGATGGTTCAAATATGCAAAATGGATCAGGAGTTGGAGTGTTGTTTGTTTCCCCTCATGGGTGTACTATTCCCAAGTCCTATAAATTATTGTTCCCATGCACAAACAACATTGCTGAATATGAGGCCTTAAGCAATGGATTGAAAATGGCCATAGAATGGGGAATTACAGAGCTGCATGTCTTTGGGGATTCACAATTAATTATCAACCAAGTAAATGAAGAGTACCAAACTAAGGATGATAAACTAATACCTTACAAAAGGATGGTGGATTCATTGCAATGATATTTCACATTTGTGACATTTCAACAAATCCCTAAAGCAGAAAAAAAGGCTGCAGATGCTATGGCTACATTAGCTTCACTCCTTTAGTTGGAACAACACAAATCAAGATTTGAATTCCTGGTGGAAGAGCTAAACCATCCCATCTTTGACTCCTCTAAAAGCCACGTTATTTGTACCTTGGTTATGGTGCTATCTATTCATACCTTCGTGATGGCATCATCCCAAAAACCTTTAACCGCTCTGAAAGAAGAAACCTTGTCTGTAACGCCTCTCGCCATACCCTTGTCTCCAGTGATCTGTATACAAGGGGTTTAGATGGGACACTTCTTAGGTGCTTAGAGAAGGATGAGTCCGATCAAGCGTTAGTTGACATCCACGAGGGCATTTATGGAGGACATTCTAATGGTCTTGCCATGGCCCGAAGGTTGCTTAGGGCGGGGTACTATTGGCCCACAATGCAGATGGATGCTATAGCTTTTGCCAAGTCTTGTGAAAAGTGTCAGAAACATGGAAACCTAATTCATGCTTCAGGTAGGGAGCTTATTCCTTCTATTTCTCATTGTCCATTTTAGCACTGGGCCTTTGACCTTGTTGGGCAGATTCATCCCAACCCATCAGGTGGACATAAATTTATTATTACTGCTATTGACTACTTTACCAAATGGGTAGAAGTCATTCCACTACCTGTTGCTTCGGGAAAGACAATCTCTTTGTTCATATTGAATCACATCATTTGTTGATTTGGGATACCTTATGAGACAATCACTGACAATGGAGGTTAGTTCAAAAATAAGGACCATACACACCTCTACAAGAAATTCAAGATAAAACAACATTGGTCCTCCATTTACTTCCCACAAGGAAATGGACAAGCAGAGGCTTCTAATAAATACATTCTTAAGATTCTCCATAGAACAGTTCACAAGAATGGTCGAGACTAGCACTTACAGATCAATCCAGCCTTATGGGCCTACAGAATGAGTATTCGTACTCCCACAGGGGCTATTCCTTTTGCCCTCACTTATGGTGTTGACGCAATATTACCTTTAGAAGTTGAGATTCCCTCACTTAGCCTCTCTCAAAGGTTTGATTATAGATGAAGATTATCGTGCCATGAGATTGCAAGAATTGGAACCTCTTGATGAGAAATGTAGAACATCTTTTGATCACATGAGAGTCTACCAAAAGCGTATGTCCAAAGAATTCAACAAGAAGGTTTTCCCTAGAGAATTTCAAGTAGGAGATCTTGTCTTGCATGAGAATCCTAAGAACCAATAACATCGAGAACAAAAGGGCAAATTTGAACCTAATTAGCTTGGACCATACATTATTACTGTAGCTTTTGGGACAGGTGCTTACTTGCTATCTGATGAACAAGGGGAATAGCTCCCTGATCCTATTAATGTTTTGCACCTCAAGAAGTTCTATCCATGATGCATATTCTGTCTAGGGGCATCCTTTGTATATATTTTATGATCCTGAGAAAATTCCAAAAAAATTCATATATGATGCTGAAAAAATCCTAAAAAGCATATAAAGTCCTAAAAAAATACAAAAAAAATCAAAAAATTAAAAAAATTAAAAAAAAATAGAAAAAGTGCCTTGGTAAAAACTTGGAAATAGGCGCCTTGGTAGCAAAAATACAAAAAAATCAAAAAAATTTGTCAAGTGGTGAAAACCTGGAAATAGGCGCTACTTGAGGCCTTTGCACCCTTGTCTTTTAGCATGCGTCCTCTACACTTAGCCATTCTCTATCATGCCTTGACCTTATTTGACTTGGTCTGGAATTGGTCTTTTTTTTTGTCTAGGGGGCATACTTGTTAGCATAGATCCTTTAGGTGCGTTTGTCTCTTGGGGAATTTCATAAATAGGTGTTTTTCAACACCACCCCAAATAGTGTTTTTCAACACTACCCTAGCGTCGAGTGTTTCTCAACACTTATCAGATGTCTTACCCACCAGTCTAAGTATGATGCGATATCACTCATTAGCAAATTTCATACTCAACGTTTGACTCTATGACCAACACACACGCACTTAAACAATCAATTCAATTGAGATATGTTGACTTAATTTTTTTTTGTGTGTTGTCTATGCGAATTTCTTTAATGAGTGGTCTCTCCCTGAGAAGTTTTCGATGATGCATAGCTAGAAGATTGAGGGCATGAGGGCATGTTTTATTATTTTTTCTGCTTGTGGGTATATTTTGTTGGTCCTAATTGTCATTAGCATTTATGTTTGATCCACTTGACACCTAGGATCTACAAGTATTATCCTTGACTATTTGTGAGTGCATGCTTATAGCCATCTTGACTTTTCTTATGTTAGATGCAAGCATAATCTCACTATAGTAAACTTAGGTAATCTCACTACACTAGTCATCTTGACCTACATGTCTTTGGTGCCTAGGTGGGATTCCCACATTCAATCTGATATAGATCATATTCATATACCCATAGTCATACTAGTGTGTATTGTATGTGTGTGCTAGAAAGTAGTCACATTTCTGTGAATCATTACATCTAAGAACACTCAACAGTGAGGTCTCGAATAGCGATTCACAACTCTTTATTCATGGAGTGTAGGGGTTTGTATATGAGGCCCTTAGATTGACCTAGTTATGCCCATGCAAGTACACCAAGAAATGAGAGATTCAAAGATGAATAGAAAGCATGCTAATCTCCATGATCATCAAGTTATTGCATGCAAATGAAACTAGTCTAGATGATAACAATGGAAGAAATAAACTATTTTATTGAAATGAATGCTTATACAATGTTAATCTATGAAAGGAAATATGAATTTAAACTATTATTTGAATGCAATATTAATCTAAACTATGGATTGTCATAAGGCATGAGAGAAGAAGACAAGAAGAAAGAAGTCTCAAATATCCAAGCTCCAAATGTGCTCAAAAGCTTCTTCCAAGATTGCTCTCCAAACCTGCAGTATAACAATAACATGAAAATTCTGGGATCTGAAATGAGAAGGAGAGGGCTCCTTATATAGGAAAATGTGGAAGAGAATGCATCCTCAAGAGCAATGTGGGATAAATCCAAAAAGAGGAAATAAAGCTCATTTTTTAGAAAGTGTGGAGAGAAAAGGGATTTTATTTATTTTTAATTATTTGTTTCCCTTTTTTCATCATAAACAGCTTTAAGAGGATTTTTTATTTATTTAAAAGAATGATTCTCTATTAATTAAATAAGATAACATTATTTAATTAAAAGAGAGATATCATTCTAAATAAGATAAAATCATTTAATTAAAAAAGATTTTAATTAAATAAATTTATTTCATTTTAAAAAATATTTCTTTCAATTAAATAAAGTTATTTTATTTATTTAAGAGGGAATATTTCTTTCAATTAAATAAAGTTATTGAAAGAAAAAGGAAAAGGATTTTTGTTTTATTTTTGTTTGATTTATTTCCTTTTCCATCACAGATTTTGCTTTAAGTGGGGATTTTATTTATTTAAAAGAGGAATTATCTTTTAAATAAATAAGATAAGTTTATTTAATAAAAAGAGGAATATTTAATTAAATAAGATAAAATCATTCAATTAAAAGAGGTTTTAATTAAACGAGATTATTTTATTTAAGATATTTCTTTTAATTAAATAAGCCTATTTTATTTATTTAAAAGAGAATATTTTTTTTAATTAAATAAAATTATTGATGAAATGATCAAACCTTAGAAATATTTAAATTATTGATTTAATTGTGATTTGATCAAGAAATTGATTTAAAAATTATAAAGCATTGATTCAGAAAATTGATAAATTAATAAATGAGGCCCAAAGTCTAGGCAACCATTTTAAGGTGCATACATTTGCCCCTCTTTGACTAATGTGAGATCGATTTGGGATCACATGTGGTCAAAGAATGGAATTGAAATGTGAGATCGATTTGGGATCACAAAATAACTCAGATGTGTGTTTGACGAATGGGAACACATCAAGACAAAGATAAGCTGATTGAAGAAGACAAAGCCAACACCCCTATAAATAGGTAATTGTCAAGTCTCAAGCAAGGTTTGATTGATAGGTTTGATAAAGCTAAATCAAGGATTGAAGTTTGATAGGTACTACCCCCTCGTGATTGAAATCGAAATGAGATAGAGGAGAAATAGTACATTGATAAATTTGATCAAATTGAACTAAAGATAAGGTTCTTGATGTAAGATAAAAGATATAAAGATCACAAAACCAAGGTAGATCGTCATGAAAGGTTATGCCCCAACGTTGAATTAGAGAAAAAGAAGTGGGGTGAAAGCGAATGGGAGATAGAAGTTTGGAAGAGATGGAAAGAAATGGAGAGAAGAAAGAGAATTTGTCTTAAGAAAGAGGATGCCCCAAAATCAATCAACTGTTTAAGATAGATAATTTTGATTGAGATCACGAAAGAAGATAAGGAAATGAAGATCGAAACCTGATCACAGTTGATGAAAATTTTAAAAGAAAGATGAAGGAAACCCTCTCAAACTCATAATGCAGCCTATAAATGCAAATTAACATGAGGTCTAACAATGCAAGCTACATGAAAATGCAAAGGTGTACTTGCAATAGAGCAACTGTAACATAGGATTTTGTGTTCTTCATTCATTAGAGAATGTAAGGAATTTATTTTCATCATTGGGCCATTATTAATGGACATCGAAAAATCACACAATCATCACTAGTCACAAGCGCAACTATGAAGATATGAGTATGATTTATATCAGATTGGAATGTGGAAAGATTCTAACATGAGCATCAAGGACATAAAGGTCAAGATGACTTCAATGTTAGCTCACCCAATTTAATGTAGCAAAACCACACTCGCATCAAGGCATAGCTAAAAAAAAAAAAAAAAAAAAGATATCAGGATGACCATAAGAATGGTTGTGCAAAAACAGTCAAGGATGATGTCTCAAATCTCCTAAGTGTCTCGAGGGAACAACAAGAGACACTCTAGAGTTTCATGACCACACCCACAAGTAGTAAGAAAATAAAAACATGCCCCATGCCCCAAGTCTTCTAACTATGCATCATGGAGAGACTTATTAGACAGGGACACTCAACGAAAATCAATAACAGTTAGCACACAAAGAAAAAAAAATTATGACATATCTCAAGCATTAAATGTTGCATTTAAAAATTTAAGTGTGTAAACTGATACTGAGTTTCGAGGATAAGGATCAAATGCTTGCAAGCAAGTAAGATCACATGACCAAACTAGATAAGACCAAACTGATAAGTGTTGAAAAACACTCGATGTCAGGAGTTGTGTTGAAAAATATAGTTGGGTTGTTTTGAAAAACACCGTTTGTGAGGTGTCCTAAAGACAAGCATATCCAAGAGACTAAAGCTAACACAATGATGCCCCCTAGACAAAAACAAAGACCAATTCCAAACCAAGGCGACAAAGACAAGGCATGATGGAGAAAGGCTAAGTGTCGAGGACACATGTTAAGAAATAGGGGTGCGAAGGCCTCAAGTAGCGCTTGTTTCCAAATTTTCACCACTTGGAAAAAAAATTTCAGGACTTTTTATAATTTTTTTATATTTTTTGCTACCAAGGCGCCTGTTTCCAAGTTTTCACCAAGGAACTTTTTTTTTTTGAATTTTTGAATTTTTGAATTTTTGAATTTTTTTGTATTCTTTTCAGCATCATATATGAATTTTTTTAGAATTTTTTTCAAGATCAATAAATATGTACAAAGGATGCCCCCAAATAGAATAGGCATCAAACTCCCAAGCAAGATCACATCATGTAGTCCCAATGTCTAAGAAAGTGGAGAACAAGAGGGATTAGCAAGCTAATGGAAGAGATGAAAGACAAGAGAATGAAGGAGAATGAAGGGAAGAAATCATCAAAGGCAAACTCCTCAAGAGTACCCAAGCTAGGAAAAAAAATTTCATGTAAAGCACATTTAGACAAGCAATGAAAGGCCAGCATAAGATAAGTCACAAAAGTGTAATGCAAAAGAAGAAAAGGATGCAGTCCAAAGGAGTAGACATGTCAAGAGGCTTCATAGCATTGTATTTTACTCTTTTTTATTAGATCAAGACCAAAGGAAAAAGGATAGCAAAAGGTTAGAATTAATGGAGGAAAATAAATATGAAGGCTAAACATGAATGGAATGAAAGTAACATCATCATAAGATAGCTCACAAGATAGCCAAATGTTCATGTATAAGTCAACATTGTCAAGATCAAAGAGAGAAGATGGAATGGATGAAATATGTAGAAGAATTGCGCATGATGCTTGATTGCTAGGTTTTCATCATGGTACTTATCCAAGGTGCCACAAGGGAGTGGTTTTCACCATAGGATGAATTTATTTCTCTTTACTTTTGCTACCAAGGTGCCTGTTTCCAAGTTTCCACCAAGGCACATTTTCAATTTTTTTTTTTTTTTTTTAAAGAATGCAAGCTTTTAAATAATGCTCCTTGAAAGGATAAACCATTATATGCCAAGGATTCAAAATTATATGCTCAATGACGCTGATAGGGAAAGGAAGATGGAAGAGAAAAATGGAGGATAAGGTTTTATGTAAAGCGAGTGAGGTTGGAAGATAGGAGGAATAGACAAATGAGAAAAAAGGATAGAAGGTAGAAGGATAATGAATGTAAGGACTGTGAAAGGGTAGATGGAAAGGAAGGCAAGATCAATGTCAACACGCACCTTGAAGGGTGGTGAAAGGATGGAGGAAATGTGAATGAAGGAATACGAGAAGGAATATGGTGAATGTTTAGCAGAGGTTGCGGTTTAGGCACATGGAATGAAAGAGTATTTTTGGAAAAAGATGAGGCAGAAGCCTTTGGAAGCTTGAATTTCAACTTCACTTTTTGTTCAATATTAGACTCTTTCAAGAGAGACTTTAGAATCTATATAGCCTTAGGCTTTTCATTTCTTTTTGATGATTTAGAGAGAATATCTTTAATGATAGATTTTGGAACCCATACTTGTCTTGTAGTTTTCTTCTTAGATATCTCTTTTGACTTTATGCCTCCATGTCGATTAGAGGAGACATGGTGATCTTTTTTTGATGGATTCTTGTATTGCTTCATTTTCTTGTATTGAACATTCAAGTTACTTCCAAAAGACTTGGGACTTGTAGAAGAAGAAGGATGATATGACTGGTTTAGATGGGTGGATGGATGAAAAGGATTCAAGGGTATGCATCTATGTTGATCTTGAGAAAAGATAGGAGATGGAGGGATGTAAGGACCCAAGATGGATAAAAAATTAGGACAGTTAGGAGGGGAAAGTGAAGGGACATAAGGGCCCAAGATGGAAGGAAGACATGAAGCCTTTGGTATTGGTGGAGGAAGTCTAAGGATGGATGTGGAAGATGCAAAAGGATAATCAACTAATTCATCAGCATTTATATGATAGCCAAAGACACCAGCATCTTTAGAGTGAGCATTAAGATTTTCAATAGGATCGTGAACATCTTGAATAGGAGCAACCTCTTCGATAGAAATTTTCAAAGCTTGCAAAGACTTAGGAAGAGTAGAAAGTGGAGGTGAACATGGAATGGTAGAATAAGAAGATGGAAGACTTTGATCTTGACAAGTTGCTTTGGATGGCATAAGTGCATCATTTTTTTCTTGATTTTTAATAGGCTCAACATTGGAAGTAGTAGCTTGATCTTGCTTAGGAGAAGACTTAAGACATGGTGGAATGAATGAGACAGGGCATAGAGGATCAAAAGAACCATGAAATGGATGAGATACATCATGAAAAGGATTGGATGACATGGAGGGTTCTTGATCTTGATCTTTCTTTATGTTCTTTTCTTTATCATTTTTAGAGTCCTCTTGACATGGAGCCACTTCTAAGGATAAGGAAGCATGTTGGAATTGTATGGAAGACTTTGGAAAAGATGGTGAAGGACTAGCTGAAGTAGGCATTATAGCGCATAAAGGCTTAAGCTCTTTAGGTTTAGCATTATTGAAAGTATTTGCAGCCAAGTGAAGGTTAGCTTGAGTTTCTTTAAGAGGTAGCCCTTGAGGATAACTATAAGGAACCACATGAAAAGTATTAGGACCTTTGTTGGAGGAAGGATTTGTGAAATATTTGAAAGACTTGGAAGCTTTAGGAAATGTATGAGTATTGGAGGAAGTAGGGTATGGAAGGGAACCATCACAAGAAAAAATTCCATCATTAACATAATCTTGCTTGAGAGTGTCATTTTTATTTTCAGCATGAGAATTCTTAGAGGAAGGATTCTTATAATATTTATGTTTCCAATCAGCGCGGTGCATTTTATAGTCCTCAACACTAGTAGATGGATCATAATCAAGGTATTGTTCACAAAAATCATCAAAGTCTTTTTCAAAATCAAAATCATATGGATCACCATCAAAATCTATCCAATAGGATGACCCTTTAGTAAGCCTAAGCACACGATGAGGAGGACTCTTAGGAATAGAGGTGTCATAGGTATCATCATGTTGCTCATTATGGTATGTCTTCTGAAGAGAAGTAAGACTCTTGGGAGAAGTAGAAGAGGAATGAGATCTTGAAGAAGAGGAAAATGAAGACCTAGTGCAAGAAGAAGACTTGGATAATGAGGAATTTGAATAACGTTTAGAAGAGTCATGAAAAGATTTGGAAGATGAAGAATGCGAGTAATGTTTATAAGAGTCATGATAAGATTTGAAAGATGAAGAATGCGAGTAATGTTTATAAGGGTCATGATAAGACTTAGAATGTGAGGAATGATGAGAAGATTTAGAAGATGAAGAATATTTGGATGAGATCATGAATATGACTCTAGCAAAGGCATGTGATTTGCTCGCTTTCTCTTGTAATTTTGCCATAAATTTGTCACTCATGAGAATTTTGGAGGAATAACACTTTTTGAATATATCAATGAACTCAAGATCATCTATTCTTAATGAAGGTTCCATAACCAGATATTTGAGATTCATGGTTCTAGAAGAGGAGGAATCAAGCATGGAAGTGAAAGAATTGATGAATAAAAGAAGGTAGACTAGAAAATAAGAGGAAAAGAATCAAGAGGACATGAAAAATTTAGGAAGAATAGAAAGGATGAAAATGGAAGACTAGGAAGACATGTGAGATGTGGAAGAAAGAAGACCAAGAGTCATTTTATGCAATTTGATACCATTGAAGTTCATTTGAATATTGAAGCACATATCACAGCACCTAAGATTTGACTAGGACTGACCAAGGAAGACCAAGCTTCTAAGGAGAACCCAATTAGGACAGAACTTGGTTTCAGTAATCCAATTAGATTTTTTAAAAGATTTCATAATGATGATCAAGCACATAGAACAGCAATCAGGGAATTCAAGCAAACAATTATCTTCAAACAATGAGCAAGGGGCAAAGCAACCTTGCACATAAACAAGAATAATGACTTAGTATGCTACTCCTTAAAGATTCTACTTGTGTATGTTCTTGAAAATATTTTAGCAGGCACTTAGAACACAACAACATCCTATCAAGCTGTCTACAGAGATATACGTGGCTTTTCTAAAAAGGGTCCTCAATATACGCAAGGTATGTGAGGCCCAAATCCATAGATGAGAAAAATTTGAAATCACACAGCCGGGGGGAGACGGTAACCCAAATCTCCTCCTTCACTTCTCAAAGGTATAAAATTTTTTGAGGCTTAGCCAAGAGTGAAATCTAACTCATTCCCAAGAGAGGTGTCTTTGGATTCACCTCCCGATATTTATACTCCACCGAAACACAGGAGTTAAGGTCATCCCTTGAGGTGATGAAATCCCTAAGCAGGCCTTTTAAAAATAAAAAAATAAGTAATTTACTATCAAAAGTATTGGAAAGCACTAAAGGTGGAATACTTAACTTTTCAAATAAATGTGAAGTGAGTCCAAAAAGTGGAACATTTAACTCTTCAAGTGAGTGTGAAGTGAGTCCACAAGGTGGAACATTTAACTCCTCACACAAACTCAAAGCGAGTCCAAAAGTGGAACATTTAACTCCTCACACAAACTCAAAGTGAGTCCACACCTTAGAAAACTAATGAGATCAAGAAAGCATAAAAAAGGAGAAACTTTGTGGAACACTTAATGCTCTTTTCAAGTAGACCCCTCCCCTATGTATGAATGCTGACCTTGCATCCAAAGGATGGTAATGAGGGGCGATTAGAAATAAGCGAGTCCAACACCCAATTTAGCTAACAAGCTCAATCAAAAGTACTCTAAAGTTTCTTATCAATACTACTCACAAATGAAAAAGGGTTTAATCAATGGAATATTTAACTTCCCAAGCAAACATAGAGTGAGTCCACAAAGTGGTGCATTTAACTCCCTATGCAAACAAGGAATGAATTCATGCCCTCAATCGCTCAATGAGATATTTGATATTGAAAACCAAGAATTACTTATGGTTTAAACACAAGAATTTACTTACACAAACTTGTAAAAACAAATCTATGTTCTTTCATTTCCTATTAAGAGCATCAATTGAAATGTGTTCTATGAAAGCATGTAAACACTCAAGCCAAACACATGAGAGGTTCATTCTTATTTCCAAAATCCAAATGTTATAGAGATGTAAAAAAATACCTCAAGTCCAAAGAAACACACTTAGTATATTTTACCTCATTTTTGTTTTTTTGTTAAGCATCTCCATGAAAGCAAGTCGCAAACCTTCCAATGAACAAGACAAGCAAACAAGCAAACAAGATATGCAATGTATACTCAACTTATGCAAACCCTAAGGTGGTTAGATCTGAAAATCAATTGTTAGGAGCAATAATAACTAGAAAATAATCCAAATGACAACTCACATCATGCATTGAACCATGTGAAAAATAAGTGCATGTTAATCATCAAATACCCTTTTTTTTAATTTTGATTTTTGACCTTGTCAACAAGATTGGACTTATACTACATGAATTCAGATCCTAAACCCAAAATGAAAAAAAGAGACCTCTATCAAAAAATAGAGAGCTTTCCAAAAATGTCAAAATTTTAACAAGATCTTTTCATTTGTGCCTTAAAGAGCCATTTTCTCAAAATAGACCAGTTTTTATAAATTGACCAAATGAACTATGATATGACTTCTAAATTAAAAACATAATGAATAGACCCCCTGTATAATTTCAAGATCTTTCCAGAAATGTAAAAATTTCCAAAAAATATGCTAATTTGCGTCAAAAATTAATTTTTTATTAAAAACAAAGAAAAAATCATAAAAAATACAAATTACCTCTGAAAAATCTAAATTTTTTATTGAAGCTTCTTTGATATGTCTCCAACTTAAAAGAAAAATTCAGACTAAAACACCAAGTGGTTTGAGAGATATGATCAAATCTTTCAAATCTAGGGTTTTTCATTTCCAAACAAATCTACACAAGGGTTAGCTCCAAAAATAATCAAAATCAACATGCAAGAGGTGGGTGCCAAAAATGTGTGCTAGAAAGTAGTCACACTTCTGTGAATCATTACATTCAAGAACACTCAACAGTAAGGTCTCGAATAGCAATTCACAGCTCTCTATTCGTGGAGTGCAGGGGTTTGTATATGAGGCCCTCAGATTGACCTAGTTATGCCCATGCAAGTACACCAAGAAATGAGAGATTCAAAGATGAATAGCAAGCATGCTAATCTCTATGATCATCAAGTTATTGCATGCAAATGAAACTAGTCTAGATGATAACAATGCAAGAAATAAACTATTCTATTGAAATGAATGCTTATACAATGTTAATCTATGAAAAGAAACATAAATTTAAACTATTATGTGAATGCAATATTAATCTAAACTATGGATTGCCAAACCTGCAGTGTAACAATAACATGAAAATTCTAGGATATGAAATGAGAAGGAGAGGGCTCCTTATATAGGAAAATGTGGAAGAGAATGCATTCAAGAGCAATGTGGGATAAATTCAAAAAGAGAAAATAAAGTTCATTTTTTAGAAAGTGTGGAGAGAAGAGGGATTTTATTTATTTTTAATTATTTGTTTCCCTTTTTTCATCACAAAGAGCTTTAAGAGGATTTTTTATTTATTTAAAAGAATGATTCTCTATTAATTAAATAAGATAACATTATTTAATTAAAAGAGAGATATCATTCTAAATAAGATAAAATCATTTAATTAAAAAAGATTTTAATTAAATAAATTTATTTCATTTTAAAAGATATTTCTTTCAATTAAATAAAGTTATTTTATTTATTTAAGAGGGAATATTTCTTTCAATTAAATAAAGTTATTGAAAGAATCAGGAAAAAGATTTTTATTTTATTTTTGTTTGATTTATTTCCTTTTTCATCACATATTTTGCTTTAAGTGGAGATTTTATTTATTTAAAAGAGGAATTATCTTTTAAATAAATAAGATAAGTTTATTTAATAAAAAGAGGAATATTTAATTAAATAAGATAAAATCATTCAATTAAAAGAAGTTTTAATTAAATAAGATTATTTTATTTAAGATATTTTTTTTAATTAAATAAGCCTATTTTATTTATTTAAAAGAGAATATTTCTTTTAATTTAAAAAAATTATTGATGAAATGATCAAACCTTTGAAATATTTGAATTATTGATTTAATTACGATTTGATCAAGGAATTGATTTGAAAATTGCAAAGCATTGATTCAGGAAATTGATAAATTAATAAATGGGGCCCAAAGTCTAGGCGACCATTTTAAGGTGCATACAGTATGATCTTATGATGCTACCAATAAAGTTCGATGATGATTATTAGATGTCTATTAGCGTTGTGACCTTGTAAGTCAACCACTTTTCATAGTAGCTTGCATTCTTAGGTTCATGTTAGTTTAATTTTGCACTTTGCATATGGAGAGAGCTCTCCTTCCATCTTTCGTGGACCTATCGGTCAACTGCACTCACCTTTCCTTTCCTCAATCATGTCTTTCACCTCTTGTCTTTCAAATCGCATCCTTTTCTCTTCCCAACATTGACTTTTTGACCTAATTTTCAAAACACCTTGAAATTGCGCAAAAATTGCACCCCTACCTAATTTCGACGTCTTGGATCCATTTTCAGACTTGAAATTGAAATCTGAGGTCACCTTGATAGTCAAAATTGCATTTCAAAAATTTCTCTTTCTTTTGTGCAGTTGACTAACCTCTTGAGGCATATTTCTTTGATTTTTGATGGAATATCTTCCTTTTCATGTCTTTCACACTTCTAGTCTTCCATTCACCTCATTTCTTTTTTTCTCATTCATCACTGGGGCATGTTTTCACTGCCTAATGGTTATCCTATTACCCCTTTATCTTCGATTATGATTTCATTATGATTTGATCATCTTTTATCAATCTATTATTCTCCTCTACTTGATTTCGATTTTGATTCCGAGGGGGCAGTACCTATTGGATTTAATCCTTGATTTTCTTGATTCAGCTATCTTTTTATGAGCTTTCGCTCAGCTTGAGATTTTTATCTCTTATTTTGGATGTGATCCCAAAATGAACTCATGTCCATAATCTTTGTTTATTTTTATCCGGGTGTGTTCCCAAAATGAACACACGTCTGAGTTGTTTTATGATCCCAAAATGAACTCACATTTCAATTCTTCTTTGACCACATGTGTTCCCGAAATGATCACACATTAGTCAAAGAGGGGCAAATGTATGCACCCTAAAATGGTCACCTAGATTTTGGGCCCCCATTCAGCAATTTATCAAATCTCTGAATCAATATTTTTAAAAATTAGCATTTCATCAATTATATCAATTTCCTTGATCAAATCCTATTTCATCATTTTCAATTATTTGCCTTGGGCTAACCATTTTATCCTAAAGTCTTTATTTATTTAAAAGGAATATTTCCTCCCCTTTTAATAAATAAAAATCCCCCACCTTTTCCTCTTATCCTAAGTTGCACAAATAAAATATTATTCCTATTTTATAAAAGGGAAAAAACACTTTTTGTCTCATATGGACACAAAAGTCAACTCTTATTTTCCTATTGGAGGATACTTGTGCACATGGATTGCCCCTCTTTGATGCTCCACCATTGATTAAGTCTTTTGCTTCTTAATCTCCATGGTCCATTCCTTTTCATTTCCTATAAAAGAAGAGCTATCTTCCTCATTTGCATACCCATTCATGTTTTATGCTAATGTTATGTTGCAGGTTTTCTAGGTCATTTGGAGCTCTTTGAAGACTTTATTGCATCCAAGATTTGAAGACATTGTTGTTGCATCTCATTTAGCTTGCTTTTAGTAGTTTCATTATCATGGCATTCTTAGTATAGACTTTCTTTATGCTATAGATTAATCTCACATAGCTTAATAGGAAGGATTTGTAACACTTGTTTTTTCCTTTCATAGATTAGTTGCATTGTTCTTTCATTTTCATAGATTAGCTTGCATCTTCATTCTTAGGTTACTTGCATTGCATTGCATTTCATTTGATTCTTGGAGATATTGGCATTCTTGCCCTTGTCTTCACTTGAATCTCTCATTGTGTGGTTGACTAGCAAGGTCATTAAGCTTAATAGCTCTAGCTGAGAGCAATTTTAAATCTTGCAACTCCATACATAAAGAGCTATGGATCAATTTTTGAGACCTCATTCTTGAGTGTTCTTGATTATAAGGATTCATAGAAGTGCACTACTTTTGTGTGTACAATATTAATTTACAAAATGGTTATTTTTGAGAAGATGAAGAGTTCCGCATTTTGCTAGTGATTTGTGATGAGTGAATTTTGATAATTTGTATTAGAGGTAGCTAGTAATGACAAGATATGGCATAGTTTTTTCAATATAGTGAACAATCATTTAGAGGTTTCAAAAAATTCTCTCCTACAACATGCCCTACTAATATCAATATTGGCTCCATCCCATTATCTTTCTCCAATAAAAGTCCATTAGGGCAGTCTTACATTACAAAATTTCCAAATAATATTCCTCTTTGTTTTCCATAGAATGGGCATGGAGATCAATTTTTCAAGCTTTGTAGGGCTCCCTTCAATCCAAAATCTGGTTTACTACAAAGAGAATAACAATCATCATTGGTAGAGAAAATATTGTACCAAGAAGAAGCAAGAGTTTGTAAAACCCCAATGATTTCATCCTAAAATTAAACACTACATTCCACCCCCCCCCCCCCCCCCCCCCCTCATCTAGACCTACTATAAAAAGGGTAGCTCCTCAAGATAAGCATGATCAGAGATGTAGTGCATGTTACCTTTTTGAAGTATTCACTACACTCAAAAACATTGGGTCTTTGGTAACATGCGCTAATTGGTAATTTTTGGAATTTTATTCCTCCTTTAGGTTCTCTTTTGGACTGGGTTTATGTGAAATGAGAAGGAGTTTTAGATGCTTTTTATGTTGACATAGGTGAAGGTTTTCTTCATTATTATTTTTGTTTCCTCCACTTTCCAAGATAGAGTTCACTAGGTTAAGTCACCGTTTATAAAAGGCCATGACTTGTATACTAAACTTTGGTGCCTAAATTTTAATCCACATACAACAAATGTTAAGTTCATACCTTTTTAAATATTTCATTGCCTTCCATTCCTTACAAGTATCAACAAATTTGATTGATAGTTTGGGTAATCAAATTGGGATCTTCCTAGCTCGTGATCTTATTCACTTTGATAATGTAGCAGTATGTATCAAATTATGTATTATGTTAGATATTAGAAAGACATTGCTTTCTTCCATTCAGATTACTTTCAATCCTACGATATGGATTCAAAAGATTTTGTTTGATAATCAATAGGAATTGATGGTTAAATATAATAAGTTTGGTCATTTTTAAAATTAATGTAATCCTTCAACTAAGAAGATTATTATTTGTCTTGATCTAGTTTATGATCCTTAGTTTTGTGCCTTGGCAAAGCCTTCTTTATCAATTCGTTATTAGATAGATTTACCTATTGAATTACACTATTCTCTAAGTTTTCATTCTTTAAACTCTTCCTATATTTATTCCCCTCCATTTTAGGAAGATATGGTGGTTTCCAACTAAATTTGGTAAAATATGCTATTAGTTGTAGATAGTATCGATGTTTTGTAGTTTCAGTTGGATAAAATCTATGAAATAGATTATCAAATTAATCATAAGATTAATCATATATATATATATATATATATATATATATATATATATATATATATATATATATATAATAATGATAAATTATTAATATGATTATATTATTAAAGTAATCTCTCTCTCTCACACATATATATATATTACTAAGCATATTAATAATTATCGAAACTGAGTGAGTCAACGTAAATAACTGTCGATTAGAATTGTTTACATAACTATTGACATTACTATTCATATTACTCGATGACGGACTGTGAAATTATCGCAACAGTCAACTGGTTTATAGTACTTACATCCGTATTGGTAAATGTGTTAATAAAATCATATTATTATCATGGGGTCATGACCATAATGGTGTATGACTCCATGAAGAGTTGTACTCCATCATGGGCATGCCCCACAATGACTGTCATTAAATATATATACTCGGCTAGGTTGAGACTTCATAAAAACAAGGAAGCTATTAATATATATTAGAGAGTGTTTGATACACTTCCAATACAATCAAAGGAGATAGAAACACTTTCAGACCATTGGCTGAAGATAAGTATATCGCATAGGATATTCACTTGAGATTACAACATATATCATATAATAAAGGATATATAGATCACAACATATATCAGAGGTTAATGTTAAAGAAGAAGGTGATAGAGAAACCTGTTTAGCCCTCCCAAATTTCAATAAGGTGTTTCGGGTGGATTGTGATGTCAATGGTAATGCCATTGGAGTTGTTTTGAGCCAAGAAGGTAAGACCATTACATATTTCAGTGAGAAGTTAAATGACACAAAGAATAAGTATTATGTGTATGATCAAGAATTCTATGCAATAGTTCAGGCATTGAAGAAATGGAGGCATTATCTATTTCCCTAAGAATTTTTTGCATACTGATCATCAAGTATTACAGTACTTAAATATCTAGGGAAAACAACATCAGAGATATTTGAAGTGGATGGAGTTTTTGTAGCAATATACCTTTGTTTTGAAGTATAGGAGTGATAGGTCTAATAGAGTTGTGGATTCTTTAAGTAGGAGGAGAATATTTCTAACAAAAATGCAGATTAAGGTGGTTGGATTTAATGACCTCAAGACCTTGTACCCTAAGGATCCTAATTTTGTGGAGGCTTGGAAGGCTTGCAAGGAACCTATTACTTTGGACAGGACAAGGTGGCTTGACTACATGATCCAAAATGGTATTTTATTTAAGGAAAGTCAACTGTGCATCCCAAGGAATTCCATGAGGGAGAATTCGATCAAAGAGAAGAATAGTGGAGGAATGCTCAAATACTTTGGTCAAGACAAGACCATTTCCATTGTCAGTGAGCATTATTATTGGCCATAGTTGTCATAGGATGTGAAGAAATTTGTGCAGAGAAGTTGAGTATACCAATTGGCTAAAGGATTCAGTCAAAATAGGGGACTTTATTATCCTTTACTTATGCCATCAAAGCCCTAGGAAGATATAAGTATTTTTTTTTTTCTTGTCTTGCCAAGGACATCGAGAGGTAATGATTCAATATTTGTGGCATTTGACAGGTTTTCAAAGATGACACATTTCATTCTTTGACAAAAACTCATGATGGAGTTCACATTGCTGATTTATTCTTCAAAGAGGTTGTGAGACTACATGGTCTTTCAAAGAGTATAGTTTCGGATTGTGATACCAAATTTGTTGGATATTTTTGGAGAAACTTTTGGAAGAAATTAAAGACCGTGTTGAAGTTTAGTTCTACACACCAACCACAAACTAATGGGTATTCTGAAGTAGTGAATAGGATTTTAGGTAACTTTCTAAGATACTTAGTAGGAGATAAACCCAAGGGATGGGAATTAGTCCTACCCCTAGAAATATTTTCCTAAAATAAATATATGAACAAGAGTACTAGTAGGTCACCATTCTAAATTATATATGGAGATAGTCCGAGGACTGCACCATAACTGAAGAACGTGGACTAAGGAACCAGGACTAGTGTTGAAGCAGAAGACTTTGTATAGAACATCAAGAATCTACACAAGGAAGTGTGAGAGAACATCAACATGATTAACATATAGTATATGGATAAGGGAGATCAAAAGTGAAGACATAAGGAGTTTCAAGTTAGGGGTGAGGTCATGTTGTACTTGAGGAAATAAAAGTTTCCATTAGGATCCTATAATAAGATGAATATGAAAAAGTTTGGTCCTTGTAAGATTCTAAAGAAGAATGATTCAGGCAATGCATATGAGGTGGAGTTTCTAGATGGAATAAAAATTTCCCCTATTTTTAGTATTGTAGATTTAATAGAGTATTGAAAAGGTGGAATAGAGGAGGAACAGTCACTGGAGCAATGTAGCATCATGATTTCTGCTTCTGAGAAGGAGGCGATTGAAGCAATCTTGGATAGACATGTGGGAATGGGTACTAGAAATATGCAGTATGAAGAATATTTAGGGAAGTGGAATGGAAGACCTATGGAAGATTCAACATGTTTTTCCAAAGAAAAGGTTGACTGCTTGGGTTTTCCTCAACCAACTGCGAAGTGGCAGGGTCTCTTTTCAAATTATCCCGAGTGTCGAATGTAGGAGCATCTAATGGTGTTAAGGCAATCTTGTGTCACCCAAAAATATTATTTTTTGCTAGGTTATGTTTGATGTTTTTATATTTCTAGATACCCATTTGGGAAAAATAAAGATACCAACTCTCAGAATCCCACTACTACATTTTGGGTCAACTTGCTATTTTCTAGGAAATTGTTACATTTTAGGGAAAATGGGTTATTTTGCAGGAGAGAATGAATTCTAAGGTAGATGAGGACATGAATCAAAGGGAATCTTGTAAATATAATATTAAGCAATTTGGTGAAAGAGTCAAGTCAAGATCCTTCACCGTTTGAAAGTTATTATAGTTTTTATGTTTTTGAAAACCTGTTGAAAAACCTTTAGATTCAGGTTTGAAGCACTAAATAGTCCTGTACAACCTCAAAAATGGGGGACAATATTTTTTGTAGAGAGCTCAAAGATATTTTTAATGATGTAAATAGTTGATCAATCGAAGTCCTAGATCAAAAGTTATGCCTCCCAGAAGTTGGACCACTTTTAGGGAACTGCCCTATTTTCGAACTTGATACAAATTTAAATTTTGAATCTTCTATTTTGGCGCCCAACCTCCAAATTTCAAAATTTAAATTTAAATTTGGCTCCAAAACTAAAAATTCTTTATTTAAGACCCATCTTTAAGGTGGAAAGACAACGTTTGAGAGGAGATATTGGGAGAAGGGGTTTTCTCTAGAATTTGGAAGTGTTGCAGCTTGTGAGGCATGCAGTTTTTCTTTTTGATTGTAATGTACATGTAATAAGAATATTTATTTAGATAATATCTGAAATTATCTTTCCTATTGTATTCTTTTGTTCTCCCAAGTTCTACCTTCATCAAAAGATAAACCTTGGATGATGCATGTTGTAGTTTTGCTACAATGCTTGATGAAGAAGGAGAATAATTCTTTGAAGGATTGAAGACTTGAATTCTTGAAGGCCTTGAGAATGCTTCTTGAAATTTTATTTCTTAGTTGATTCTTGATTATGAATGCTTTGCAATAGTAATAGATACCAAATTGGTGTATGCACCCTAAAATGGGCGCCTAGACTTTGGGCCCCCATTCAGCAATTTATCAAATCCCTGAATCAATATTTTCAAAAATCAGCATTTTATCAATTATATCAATTTCCTTGATCAAATCCTATTTTATCATTTTTGATTATTTGCCTTGGGCTAACCATTTTATCCTAAGTCTCTATTTATTTAAAAGGAATTCTCTCCCCTTTTAATAAATAAAAAGCCCCCACTTTTCCTCTTATCCTAAGTTGCACAAATAAAGCATTATTCTTATTTTATAAAAAGAAGAAAATCACTTTTTGTCTCATATGGACACAAAAGTCAACTCTTATTTTCTTATTGGAGGATATTTGTGCACATGGATTGCTCCTCTTTCAAGCTCCACCCTTGATTAAATCTTTTGCCTCTTAATCTCCATGGTCCATTCCTTTTTAATTCCTTTAAAAGGAGAGCTCTTGTCTCATTCTTAGATCTCAACTTTTTATCCTAATCTTATGCTGCAGGATTTCTTGGAGACTTTGGAGCTTTTGGAGATCATTCTTGCATTCTAGTTTCTTTCTTGCATCATAAATTTCATGGCATCTAGCTTAGTTTCCTTTATGCTTTAGATTAGCTCACATAGCTTAATTAGCAAGGGTTTGTAATACTTTCCTTCCATAGCTTAGCTTGCATCTTCATTCTTAGCATAGCTTGCATTGCATTTCCATTGTTGATTATTGAAGATATTGGCATTCTTGCTCTTGTCTCTTTGAATGTCCCATTGTGTGGTTTACTAGCAAGGTTGCATGCTTCAATAGCTCTAGCTGAGAGCAATATTCAAACAATCTTGTGACTCCATGCCTAGGGAGCTCTAGGTCACTTTCTCAAGGTTTTCCATTCATGGATTCCCTTGGAAGTAATGACTTAGAGAAGTGCACTATTTAGTGTGTACATTTTTTGTGGCCACCGTGGGGTAGAACATTCTTGTTGTATCCTTCATTTTCTACATTTCCGTCATTTTTTTCATCAATATTTGCTTGTTGTTTCGTCAAAAATTTGCTCTCTAGTTTTTTCTGATAGAATTATCATGTGATAGTTTTCCAGTGTCATACGATACTTTCTTACATACTAGTGTGATATTTTACCAGTTATAATATTGCACGCTTTGGCAGATTATATTGCACTCTTATTCTATTTTCTGTCATACGCAGGTAGCAGGAATTATCGCCCAAAGATATATTATCGCACCAGTACAGGATGAAATATCGCACGACTGTTTCTCTAACAAAAATATCACCTAGGCTTGGCAGTGAGCAATTTTTGTTATTTCTTTGCAAGATCTACTTGGTTTTGATTTGGATTTCTAATTTTCTATTATAGGACGGGGGTCTATTTGTAGATTTCATTTGATTTTTGATGTGCTAACCCTTGTAGGGCTAACAAGTGGTGCTTGTAGGTGCTCATATTGCTTGATTATTTGCCTAAAAGAATGCATGTCAAAGCTTCAAATGTACAAGGGCTACTAATGGTTTTTGTAGGGCTGCCCAAAGCATAAAAACCAATCAAGTGCTTGTTTAATTGCTTTCTTTTGAGTGTGGCATATACTAGTTGTTTCATTTCATAGGCACTTAATATCTTATTGTAGGAATCTTTGGGTGGTAGGAGAAGTATGCTCTTCACCCTTGTGGTGAACCAGAAAATCTTGACCCATCTTTAGATTTTGAAAGTAAGAGGGTAATTGAACCTTTACTTGGTGTGTTTGGGAGATATTTTTGAGCTAGGAGATTATGCTCTTCACCCTTGAGGTGAAATAGAAATCCTAACACTCAAAGGTTGATCCACTCTTTGTTTAGCTTTTAGAATCCTTTAGCGGGCCTACTCTTGAGCAATCAAGAGGAACAACCCAAGTGGGGACAAGCTTTTCGCCGGCTATTCCAACCCACTATAAACTCAAGGCTATCAAGGACACAAAACCTTGGTAGACGTAGTACTTGTCTTCACTTGATGTGAGTACTTATGGGATTGTGACCATGAGGAAAATGTTGAGCAAGAATGCTTAAGGTACTCTTGTGGCCACGAGGTCCGTTACTTTCTACAAAGTAAGGAGTCCCTTTGGGGAGCAAGAGGGGTATTACGAACGGAAGCCCTTATTAAGAACCATAGATAGAAGCCACCCTATTTTTCCGCTTAGCTTCTCGGTGAAAAGATTGATCCAAGTGGAATAACCCGGATCACCCCAAGATTACTCACCATCTATGTTCCTTTGGTTGTGTCGTCGGCACTTCCATGACAAAGCCAATATCTATTATGGGTAACCACTTTGTGTGAGGCAATGGGACATCAAGTGTGGGCCAAGTTGCTAAGTATTGAGCCATTGACTTTTTAGGCTAGTAAGTGCTTGAAGTGTTCTCATTGTGATCTACCCATGTAAACGTTCTCAAACATCAAACATCACAGTAGCATTCATAGGATTTTATTGCTTTGATATCACAATTGCTTGTCTTGGAAAGGTTGCTTTTTCCCTTGTGCAAGTGTGTTATGACATGTTTGATCACCTACTATTTGCAAACATGTCTATTTACTGCTATCACTGTGCTTGAAACTGAAAAATACAACCTTCAAACTAAAATTTTGAACAAACTGCCCTTAAAACTGAGATTTTTAGCACTCACTAGTCAAGAGTCATACGATCCTAAAACTGTATCACACACTGTACTGAGAATTATCATGCGAAAGTTTGTCACTGGAAGACTATCGCACTGCTTGCCTAGAAATTATCACATGGGCTGCTTGGAAACTATCGCCCTGCTTACTGCAAAATATCACCTACTCAGAAATTATCGCACTGTTAGCCTAGAAACTATCACACAAAGTCTTTTTGCTACTTGTCTGGTTTATACAATTTTTAGTCTTTTCCTTAGTCAACCCGATTTTAGTAGGTGACCTACTCTGCTGCTAGAAACCTATTTGTACCTTGGGTTCCTAATTTTAGACTCCTTGAATTAGTGTTCTCCAATTTTACAAAGTAGTCTTGCTTGGCACCGATAAGTTAGGAATTATCTTTGTTGAAAAAGTACACCTTTAGATTCTTTGGTAACGTGCTTGGAGAGTTTTAGTACTCTTTTGTCCAATTCACTTCCATCAAAATTCAATTTCAATTATATATTTGGCAAATCCATCCTCCTAGTCCATATGTGTTAGGATACTCATCCTTTTAGTATACACCTCTATGGCAGTGTTGGTTTACACCTTTTGCAGCTTTCTATCTTACCATCTCTTTTTGGACAATTGAACACTTTCACTATCCTTGTTTGGTATTAACATTTCATAAGGTCATCTTATCACCAAGGGTCTTTTTCTTTCATTTCGGTTACGACAAGGTACCAAGTTAGTCAAAGAAAACAACCTCAAGTTGTCTTTGAACAATTACCCTTAGTCCAAACTCATCAAAAGTGAAAGGGGAAGAAACCCGTCTTTGATCAATCACCTAGGAGTGAGTCTGAGGCTTGGTTTGACCCAAAGAGAAATCCTAGTGAGTTGAGTACCTCTTTACCATCCTCTCAATCAAATATGGACATGAGCTACACTTTAACTAGGAAACAAAGAGAAGCAATGGATCAAACTCTTGATGACATTTTCCAAAGACATAGGGATAACATGTTGTTTGGTGATGATAATCAACCTGAATCACCCCCTATTAACTCAAGATATCTAGATGCCCATCAAAGAGCTAAAAGACACAATGGGCAAGCTCACCAAGATGCATGATCACAACATGAAGACCAAAACAATGAATCTGGTGATGCTCATGTGAATGCCACATCCACTAATGACTTGTTTAGACACTCAAGGTCCAACTCTCCACTCAAAACAACCTTAAGATATGCTAATGAAAGGCTTAAAATAATTGAGCGCAAAAAGAAATCTTTTTTGGATGAACAAGTCGCTAAAGAAGAAAGGTTTGACACCTAGAAGAAGAGCAACAAGCCTTGTTGGAATTGAGAAGAAAAGCATTCCAAGAGGAACAAGATAGGCTTCTAGCCCAACAACTCAACAACCAATTTAAAAAAAGGGGTACCAACAGTGGAAACAACTCTCCACCCTCTACTCCCTCAAGAACCCCAAGAAGTAGAAGGTGGTCAAAGACCCCTTCAATATCTCCTAGTCCTAGAGTAAGGAGGATTTCACAACATAGGAGATGAACACCTCCTAGGAACTCAAGAAAACCCTCCCAATGAGCTCATCATGGCTCTCAACATGGAGGAAGTAGTGCAAGTTTTGATGATCAAGACTTTATGAGAATGCAACAAGAACCACTATTCCAACAATATGTGGAGAAGTACCTTGATCAAAATAAATATAGGTTCCTAGAGAGTTTGATTAACAAGGGTGCTAGATTCCCTTACAACTTTGATGTGGATAGGAGGATCAAGAAACAAGGACCCTCTCAAGAAGAGGAAATCAAGAAACTCAAACAAATGATGGAAAAGGTGTTGGCACCTAAAATCTTCTTTTCACTTGATTCTATTTGTCCCAGCCCTTTTGACAAAAGTGTGCCTATGACAAATTTTCCTAGGAAAGTTGAAATTCCCCAATATGACAAGTATGATGGCAATGGCGACCCACATGATCATGTGCATCAATTTTATATCATGAGTTTTGAGTTCCACCAAGATGACTCTTACCTTGTGAGATTATTTCCAAGGAGCCTCAAGGGCCAAGCCATGGAGTGGTTTACCAACATAAACCCTCCTGTCAAAACTTTCAAAGAACTTGTCCACAGATTCATTCAACATTTTGCATACAACTTGTCAAGATCAGTCAATGTGTTGGACTTATGAAATTTGAAACAAAACCAAGGGGAATCCTTTGTTACCTTCTTGCAAAGGTGGAGATGATTGTGCTCCCGCTATTCTAGGACTATTCCTAAGCATGAAAGGATTGACATCATTGTTAGTAATTTGGTGCCTGAAATGTGTTATGAGGTTTGAAAAATGGTCTTTGATTCCTTTGATACTATGGTTGAGACATCATGTCAAATTGAGGATGTCTTAAAAGAACAAGGCATTTTGACCAAACATAGCAATACCAACAACAGTCAAAATCCTAACAATGCTAATAAGGATAAAGGAAAGCACTCGCACTAAAATAAGAATAAGCAAGTAGTCAACAACGGATTTGTGGACTCTTCCCAACCCAAGGATCAAGGAGTCCAACATTTTTCTAGTGCAGTTCAAGCTATGAAGCTCAACACATCCTCCAAACAACAAGAGAATAAACCTAAGTATCAAGAAAAGCCCAAGAAAAAGTTGAGACAGTTTTCTAAACTGGGTGACTCATATGAGGATGTTTTCAAGACCCTTATTGCCAATAATCTTGCACGACCACAAGATCCAGCAAACTTTCACATACTTGATGTTAAGCCACATTGGTGGAATGAAAAAGCTTTCTGCAAATACCACAATGGCATTGGACATGACATCGAACATTGCTAGAAACTTAAACACCTCATTCAGGATCTTATTGAAAGTGGCAAAATTCAGATTGATGGGTTGAATACAAATGTAGACCACAAGGAATTCAAGGAGCCTTTACCAAATATGAAAAGGCAGAAACCTCTAAACCCAAGAATGGCAAGGCTGAAATCAACTATACCTACACAAGTGTAGAAAATGTGGTTAATATGCTTGACATTGTTGAGGAAAATGTCAACATGATGCGAAACAAAGATTCTTATAGTCATGATGTGGGCTCTCCTCCTATATTTGATGAAGAACCCATGGTGGTGCTTAAGGGTTCTCACTCTAAAAGGTCATCCCAAGCTCTTAACATTGTCACCAAAAGCCAAAGTCAAGGCCCTGTGGTTATTAGAGGTCCTAATTTCCACTAGTCTAGCAAACCCAAGCAAGTGACATCCAAGAATGTCACCACCAAGTCAGTAGTCAATCCTGAAATGAGCTACAATCTTGTTGACTAGTTGCAAAGAACACCAGCTCAAATCTCAATTTTTGAACTCCTAGAATTGTCTCCACGACATAAGCGTGTCCTTGAGGATGCTTTGTGTACAACCAATGTTCCTAACAACATAGATGTTGACCAATTCCAAAATATGGTTAACCACCTTGTCAGCCCTCACTACCTCACATTCTCAGAAGAAGATGACAAAGCCTTGAGCCATCTGCATAATCTTGCCTTCATATCGAAGTCATGATCCACAAGACCCATGTCAGGCATGTGTTGGGCTCAATATTTGTTCCTTGAGTTTGTTGAAGATACTGAGTTACTCCAAGAAAGTTATTGATACTCATAAGAAAATAACCATCAAAGCCTATGATGAGGCAGAGAGAAGCTCCAAAGGCTTGGCCGTCCTTCCTGTCAGGATTGGCCCCGTTGAAAAGGACATTTTGTTCCAAATTGTTGATGCTAGTCCTTTAGCCTATAATATCTTGCTTGGTAGACCATGGATCCATGGCATGCAAGTAGTGTCATCCACCTACCACCAATTTGTCAAGTTCCCCTAAAATGGAATAGAAGTCAGTATACCCAGGGATAGCACATTATCTATTAATGCAATTTCAGTAGGGACTCATGTTCCTCTCAATAGAGAAGCAGAGGATTTTGATGCCACTTTAGCATAATGTCAGAATAATTTTAAAGCCATAGACCTTGGTATGGGGGGTTATCAAATTGACTCCTTCACAAAACTGCCAGTCTCACCTAGATCCTATGGTAAACCTTCACAAGAGATGCGTCCCTCATCTTCAGCAATGACTTTGTTTGGTACATTTGTAGAGTCCTCAGTGCCTATACAAGATGAAAAAGAAGAGGTAGCTATTAGAGATTGGATTTACAAGGAGGAAAAATACAAGCATAATGAAAATTTCTCCCCATCTCCTAGAGCTTATGGGAGAGGATACACATTGGTCAAAAATATGGGCTACCTAGGTCATGGTCCTCTTAGTCATAGATTAGATGCTAAGGCTAAACCACTCAATCATGCTCTCTTTGGCCGCAGATCTAAGACAACGGTTGGCCTAGGTTTTGAAAGCCAAAATAAGAAAACTACTCCTATCCTTGCTGTGACAGATAGTGATGATGAATCTAGCTACATACCCAATTTGCAAAATCAACAAGATAGATGTGAAGATTGGGTCCCTTCCACCAATCTCCTTTGGGGAGATTTAGATGCTCCAATTATCAATCCAACAGTTTCAGACCTAGAACAAGAACAATCCACTATGGAAGATCATGTTGAGGATCCTATTCAAGAACATCAGTACACAAATGGCATTCAAGAAGGTGTTACCCTTGGTGACATCAAAGCCTCTACCTCAAGGCCTAAAAAACATGCTTGGTGTAAACATCCCAACCAGGATTCAGATATAGACTCACATGAGTATGAGTGGGAGACTCTTTCTGATTATTCTATAGTTGACATGGACATTGATGTTGTCCATACATATAGCTCCCCACCCGAGGTAGCTAATGAGTCTTGTGTAGGATTAAAGGATTGGAATCCACGAGTCGCTTTAGTGGACGATGCTTCGCTTGGTAGGATAAGTCCTGATTTGGGTACCTTAAAGGGATACTTGACGAATCCTAACTCTGCAATCACCAGGGATGATACCATTCACATACACAATATCAAACTAGTCATTGACCTACCCCTTGTCAATCCTCACTTAATTGATTGGTCTCAGCGCTATCAAGAGCCTCAGCTCCTAACTTTTCAAAATGACTATGAGATAGCCTGTTGCCTAAATGCTCTCGAACCTGTAGTCTCTTCCACCAGTGAACCAACTACAAGCATGACAGAACCAAATATCAAGTACCTTAGTCATAAAATGAAAAGAAAAGAAAAAAAGAATAAGAGTTATGATGGCAAAAACCACTGTGTGGTGGTGCCAGAACCTAAAAAAGTAAAAATAAAGGATGTATCCAAGGGTGAAAACCTCTTTGAGGCACCTAAGGATGAGGTACTTAATCATCTCCCAAGTTACTTTTAGGATAGATCTTCAGTGCTTGTTGAGCCTACATAGCCAATTAATTTGAATACACCAGAGGCTCCACAAATTGTGCATTAAGCTCAATCTCTATCAACATAGGAAAAAGAAGTATATACCAAGTTCCTACAGACCAAAAAGATCAATTTTGCTTTGACTTATTCAAACATGCCAGGATTGGACACTAGTCTCATTATGCATCACTTGTCTATAGCTCCAGGTATCAAACCTGTAAAACAGAAATTGAGGAAAATGCATCCTCACATAGCTCTTCTTGTCAAAGCTGAATTAGAAAAACTCCTCAGTGCAGGATTTATAAGAGTGATTGATTATGCCGAATGGATATCCAATATTGTACCAATTTCAAAACATGACAAGTCCATTCACGTCTACACAGATTTTAGAGATCTTAATAAAGCATGCCCAAAGGATTATTTTCCACTCCCAAACATAGACATGATAGTAGACATGACCGTGGGCTACGAGATCTATTCTTTGATGGATGTTTTTTCTGGGTATAATCAAATCAAAATAGCTCCTGAAGACTAGGAAAAGACTGCATTCACTTGTGCATGGGGAACCTATTGCTAGAATGTCATGCCATTTGGATTAAAAAATGTAGGAGCTACTTATCAAAGAGCTATGACTACCATCTTCCATGACATGATGCATAAGAATATGGAAGCTTATGTGGATGACACCTTGGCAAAATCTAAAAAAATGGATACACACCTAGGAGATTTGGAAGTAATTATAGACTGTATGGAACAATTTCAATTGAGATTAAATCCCAAAAAGTGTGCATTTGGAGTCACCTCTGGAAAACTCCTAGGATTTATCATTTCAGTTAAAGGAATAGAGGTGGACCTAGAAAAAGTTCAAGCAATAATGGATGTGCCGCCTCCCAAAAACAACAGTCAAATGAGGAGTCTTCAAGGATGCCTTCAATCTATAAGGAGGTTTATTTCACAACTGGTTGATAGAGCTCCACCCTTTAACAAGACTTTACACAAAGGGGTTAAATGTGTCTGGAATGAAGATTTTCAACAAAGCATGGACCAAATCAAGCAATACTTGGCCAATCCTCCAATATTAATGCCCCCTATCCTAGGAAAACCACTCATATTGTATGTGTCAGCAACAAAATCTTTTTTAGGGGCATTATTGGCTCAACTTGACGATACTAGAAAAGAAAGAGCTATCTATTATATCAGTCGTAATCTTGTGTCATATGAGGTCAACTATACTAGTATTGAAAAATCTTGCCTAGCAGTGGTGTTTGCTTCCCAAAAGTTGAGACATTACATGCTTGCGCATACAATACACCTCATTGCAAAAATTGATCCTCTCAAATATTTGCTTGGTAAAGCTGCTCTCACAAGTAGACTTGCTAAGTGGATGATGATCTTATCAGAATTTGACATAGAATATGTTGAGCATAAGGCTATAAAAGGACAAGCCATTGCAGACTAATTGGCTGATTTTCCAATTCAAGACAAAGCACCAATTCAAGTTGAATTTCTAGATGAGCACATAATGTACATGAATGCAAGAACATGGAAGATGTTCTTTGATGGCTCTTTCATGCAAAATGGTATAGGAGCAGGAGTGTTGTTTGTTTCTCCTCATGGGTACACAATTCCTAAATCCTACAAACTATTCTTCCCATGCACAAATAACATTACTAAATATGAGGCCTTGACAAATGGATTAAAAATGGGTATAGAGTGGAGAATCACAGAGTTGCATATCTATGGGGATTCACAATTGATAGTCAACCAAGTTAATGAAGAATACCAAACAAAAGATGAAAAACTAGTACCCTACAACAAAATGGTTGATTCATTGTGACGATACTTCACCTTTGTTACATTTCAACAAATCCCTAAAGCAAAGAATAAAGCAGCTGATGCTATGGCTACATTGGCTTCACTTCTTCAGCTAGAACAACATGAGTCCAGATTTGAATTCCTAGTGGAAGAGCTATGTTACCCTATCTATGACTCCCAAGAAAGCCAAGTTGTTTGTACCCTTATTGGCCATGAGTCATCCTGCTATGGTGCCATTTATTCATACCTCTATGATGGTACTATTCATGAAACCTTCAATCATTCTGAATGAAGAAACCTAACCCAAAATGCCTCTCGCCACACCCTTATCTTTGGTGATCTGTATAGGAGGGGTTTAGATGGGACACTTCTTAGGTGTTTAGAGAAAGATGAGTCCAACCAAGCGTTAGTTGACATTCACAAGGGCATTTGTGGAGGACATTCTAATGGTCTTGCCATGGCCCGAAGGTTGCTTACGGTGGGGTACTATTGGCCTACCATGCAGACAGATGCAGTAGCTTTTGCTAAATCTTGTGAAAAGTGTCAGAAACATGGTAACCTGATACATG
Organism: Chamaecyparis obtusa; assembly: GCA_027943335.1. NCBI lineage: Eukaryota > Viridiplantae > Streptophyta > Pinopsida > Cupressales > Cupressaceae > Chamaecyparis > Chamaecyparis obtusa. The sequence continues at coordinate 1,748,068 of BSBK01003760.1, forward strand.
CTCCAGGCAGGGAGCTTATTCCTTCTATTTCTTATTGGCCATTTCAGCATTGGGCCTTTGACCTTGTTGGGCAGATTCATCCCAACTCATCAGGTGGACACAAATTCATTATCACTACTATTGATTACTTTACCAAATGGGTAGAAGCTATCCCACTTTTTGTTGCCTCAAGCAAGATAGTTTCTTTGTTTATTTTGAACCATATCATCTGTCAGTATGGAGTGCCTTCTAAAATAATCACTGACAATGGGGGTCAATTTAAAAACAAGGACCTTAAACATCTCTGTAAGAAATTCAAGATAAAATAGCATTGGTCCTCCATTTACTTCCCGCAAGGAAATGGACAAGCAGAGGCTTCGAATAAAACCATTCTTAAAATTCTCCATAGAACAGTTCACAAGAATGGTAGACATTGGCATCTACAGATAAATCTAGTCTTGTGGGCCTACAAAATGAGTATTTGTACTCCAACAGGGGCTACTCCTTTTGCCCTCACTTATGGTGCTAAAGCAGTGTTACCTTTAGAGGTGGAGATTCCTTCTCTTAGAGTTTCCCTTAAAGGTTTAGTGATAGATGAAGACTACCACACCATGCAACTTCAAGAACTAGAACTTCTAGATGAAAAGTGTAAAGCATCTTTTGATCACATGAGAGTTTACCAAAAGCATATGTCCAAAGCATTCAATAAGAAGGTTCTCCCTAGAGAATTTCAAGTGGGGGATCTTGTCCTATGAGAAAACCCTAAGAACCAACAACATAGAGAGCAAAAGGGGAAATTCAAACCTAATTGGCTTGGACCATATATCATTACTACTACTTTTGGTATAGGTACTTATTTACTATCTGATCCAAAGGGAGAGTAGCTCCCTGATCCTATCAATGTTTTACACTTCAAGAAGTTCTATCCATGATGCCTATTCTATCTGGGGGCATCCTTTGTACATATCTTATTGATCCTGAAAAAATTCCAAAAAAAATTCATATATGATGCTGAAAAAATCCTAAAAAGCATATAAAGTCATGAAAAAATACAAAAAAATCAAAAAATTAAAAAAATTAAAAAGAAAAAAAAGAAAAAATGCCTTGGTGAAAACCTGGAAATAGGCGCCTTGATAGCAAAAATACAAAAAAATTGAAAAAATTGAAAAAATTGACAAGTGGTGAAAACCTAGAAACAGGCGCTACTTGAGGCCTTTGCACCCTTGTTTCTTATCATGCGTCCTCGACACTTAGCCTTTCTCCATCATGCCTTGACCTTGTTGCCTTGGTTTGGAATTGGTCCTTGTCTTTGTCTAGGGGGCATAACTGTGTTAACTTTGGTCTCTAGGATGCGTTGGTCTTTAGGACATCTTGCAAATAGTTTTTTTCAACACCACCCCAACTGTGTTTTTCAACACTACCCTAGCGTCAAGTGTTTCTCAACACTTATTAGATATCTTACCCACGGTCTAGCATGATATGGTATTTCTCACTGGCAGATGTGATACTCAAATTTTGACTCTATGACCTACACACACGCACTTAAACACTCGCCTCACTAAGACTTGTTTGACTTTATTTCTTTGTGTGTTGTCTATGATGATTTCTTTGATGAGTGTTCTCTCCCTAATAGTTTTAGATGATGGGGAGCTAGAAGACTAGGGGCATGAGGACATGTTTTATTGTTTTTTCTGCTTGTGGGTATATTTTGTTGGTCCTAATTGTCATTAGCATTTATGCTTGTTCCACTTGACAATGGGATCTACAAGGTATTATCCTTGACTATTTTTGCAAGTGCATACTTCTAGCCATCTTGACTTTCCTTGTGTCTCGATGCGAGTATAATCTTGCTATATTAAACTTAGGTAATCTCACTGCACTAGTCATCTTGACCTATATGTCTTTGATGTCTAGGTGGGATTCCCACATATCTATCTGATATAGATCATCTTCAGATTCACATAGTCATACTAGTGTGCATTGTATGATCTTACGACTCTTTCAATAATGCTAGATGATTAATATTAGAGTCTAAAAGCTTTGTGACCTTGCAAGTAAACCACTTTTCATAGTAGCTTGCATTTTTAGGTTCATGATAGTTAGTTTTGCATTTGGCATATGGAGAGAGCTCTCCTTTTATCTTTCGAGGACCTATCAATCAACTGCACTCACCTTTCCTTTTCTCGATCATGTCTTTCACTCCTTGTCTTTCACATCACGTCCTTTTTTCATGTCATCACAAGGGGTTAATCTTATCATCATATCTATCCTAAAGAGATCATTTTCACAAACATGAGTCTATATCATAAACATGAGAACTAAACATACATCTATGAGAGAGATTATACATGAGCATATATGACATTCATTTTGAGAAAAATGACAAGACAATATAAAAATTGAAACATCCATCACAAGTGGGACAAGTGCACAAGATATATCATCAATCTAGTAATCTCATATATATAAAAATGTCATGATACAATGTGGGATACAAAAATCTGGATAAAGTCCCAGGGTATGTCTCTATACATCTATCTAATCAAGACCTAGGACTTGCTAGCACCATCATGTGGTGCTGGTGGTGGAGGAGGTGGTGCTATGTCTGGCACCATATCAGATCTCCTAGCTATAGCAGAGTAGGGTGGTGCTCTCTGACCTCGTGCTCATGTTGCCTCTCTCTGGCTCTTTGTAGTGGTAACCTATATGGCCCTCTCTCATCGCTTGATCTCTTCTCTCATATTAGTCACCTATTGGTCTCTAACAGCTATGGTGATCCATAGCTACTGCATCTCCATCTCCAAGACCTAGATCCTCTCCCCCTACAGGCTGATCCTGCCTAGCATCCACCTGGTGGTGAGCTGGCCTCACCCCATCATCACCCTCATCTACAGAACCCTATCCCCGTGGCCATTTTCGGCCACCTAATCAAGATCTCTATCCAGTCTCTCTCCCTCTCCCTCTCCCCCCTCCATCCCCTCCATCCCCTTCATCTCCATCATCTCCCTATGTTGCTGGTTGTGCATTAGGTATAGTGAACCTGGGGAAGGGCTACCTCCGCCGCTCCGCCCTATAGGCCGCATCAGCCCCTCCATCAGTCGATCCCAGCTGAGGTTTCAGTCCACAAAAGTAACATCCTGAAACATATCCTGCATGATCTGCCTCCCCTCTATTGGATCCTGATCATAGTACACATGTGCCAACAAACAATCATGTCAATTTCTATCATATGGAAACTTTACATCTATGACTCTATAAACATGATTATACTTACAGGATCTCCGTGGCTCGAAACCCGTAGGATCTGATAGACATCCTCTAGGTAATTGTAGCCTCTCCAATGAGCAAGTGGAAGGTGTTATGCTCACAGTGCCACCTCTCAGCCAAAGTTGTAAGCAACCCATGATTAGCCTACATATGGGGCATCTGCAGTAAGTAGCCAAACCCCATCTCCCTTAGGTCCACTCGCCCTGGATCATTGAGATCCCGAATGCATCGAAGTCCAATCACTCGAGGTGATCTAATGAGAAGCACTAGAAAGTGCTCCTACAAACCATTAACCCAAACCAGATGTTAGAACATATCATGATGGATGTATAAAATCAGTATAAAACATCTTTAAAGAAAACATTGCCAGGACCCATGTCATTTTGCTAAAAAACATTAAAACATGTTATTTTTCTATACTATGCGATACTATTTTTTAACTAAGTATCATGTGATACTTTCTTCAATAGTAGTGCGATGGTAGCTTTGCCTGCGATACTTCACATAGCATCGCATGATATTTCACCCAGTATCATACGATACTAGATTTAATATCAATGCGACACTATTTTGACCCACAAAGTATCGCATGATAGATATCCTCAAAGGGTGTGATACTTAGAAAGTATCGTAAGACTTTTCATATGAACAAAATTTGAAAAGTTTTAAAAACTTTAAAAACATGTTTTAAATTCACATTAATGCTCATAAATGACCAACAAAGAGAGTTTTTCTGAAAACATACTGGGGCACCATACTGCGGAGGCTGATTGTGCAACCAGACACACTCAAATCGATGCTTGTGGACCGGGATCACTACTTGCTGGGCCATTTTCTCTCTCTAAGCTCTCAAGATTATCAAATCACTAAAAGACAAATGATTTTGAAAATGACCTTTTTACTCCCTTTTATAGCATTTTGACTTTTTGACCTAATTTTCAAAACACCTTAGAATTGCGTAAAAATTGCACCCCTGGCTAATTTTGACGTCCTGGATCCATTTTTAGGATCAAAATAAAAATCCAAGTTCATCTTGATAGTCAAAATCACATTTCAAAACTTTCACCCTCTTTTGCGCAGTTGGCTGACCATTTGAGGCCTGTTCCTTCGATCTTTCTTGGGGCATCTTTATTTCTTCATCCCCATCTCTTTCAAACTTCTAGTCTTTCATTCACCTTCATTCGCTTCATCTCTCTAAGGTTTGACTTCATCTTTTCAGTCAAACTGGGGCATGTCTTCACTGCTCGATGGTTATCCTATCACCTTTAACCTTTGATTATGATATCTAGTGACTTGATCAAGTTTATCAATTTGTTGTTCTCCTCTACCTAATTTTGATTTTGATTCTGAGGGGGCAGTACCTATTAGCTTTAATCTTTGATTCAGCTTATCAATTAGCTTTGCTTGAGATTCTTATCTCTTATTTGAGACTTGATTATCACCTAGCTATACAGGTGTTGGTCTTGTCTTTCAGCTTATCTTTGTCAGCTTATGATTATGCTTGTCCTGATATGTTCCCATCTATCGAACACATGTCTGGATTGTTTTGTGATCCCAAATCGATCTCACATTTCAATTCCATTCTTTGACTGCATGTGATCCCAAATCAATCTCACATTAGTCAAAGAGGGGCAAATGTATGCACCCTAAAATGGTCACCTAGACTTTGGGTCCCCATTCAGCAATTTATCAAATCCCTGAATCGATATTTTCAAAAATCAGCATTTTATCAATTATATCAATTTCTTTAATCAAATCCTATTTTATCATTTTTTATTATTTGTCTTGGGCTAACCATTTTATCCTAAGTCTTTATTTATTTAAAAGGAATTCCCTCCCCTTTTAATAAATAAAAAGCCCCCACTTTTCCTCGTATCCTAAGTTGCACAAATAAAGCATTATTCTTATTTTATAAAAAGAAGAAAAGCACTTTTTGTCTCATATGGACACAAAAGTCAACTCTTATTTTCTCATTGGAGGATATTTGTGCACATGGATTGCTCCTCTTTCAAGCTCCACCCTTGATTAAATATTTTGTCTCTTAATCTCCATGGTCCATTCCTTTTCAATTCCTTTAAAAGGAGAGCTCTTTTCTCATTCTTAGATCCCAACTTTTTATGCTAATCTTATGTTGCAAAATTTCTTGGAGACTTTGGAGCTTTTGGAGATCATTCTTGCATTCTAGTTTCTTTCTTGCATCATAAATTTCATGGCATCTAGCTTAGTTTTCTTTATGCTTTAGATGAGCTCACATAGCTTAATTAACAAGGGTTGGTAATACTTTCCTTTCATATCTTAGCTTGCATCTTCATTCTTAGCATAGCTTGCATTGCATTTCCATTGTTGATTCTTGAAGATATTGGCATTCTTGCCCTTGTCTCTTTGAATCTCTCATTGTGTGGTTTAGTAGCAAGGTTGCATGCTTCAATAGCTCTAGTTGAGAGCAATATTCAAATAATCTTGTGACTCCATGCCTAGGGAGCTCTAGGTCACTTTCTCAAGGTTTCCCATTCATGGATTCCCTTGGAAGTAATGACTTAGAGAAGTGCAATATTTAGTGTGTATAGGGGGTTGTTATTCTCAATCTGTCATTTTGAGATTCAAAGATGATCTAGTATGACCATAAAAAATTTCTCCTGCTAATACCCCAACATCGGGCTCCAAGAAATCTAGGCCCCAAACCTTAGTGACATGATTCCATGGGCCACATGTCTCATGAAGAATGGGCAAAAATTCAAATGGGAGGTTGGGAGGAATGAAAAGGTGCAGGAAAAGGGTAATCAAGTCATTATGAGGTTGGGACAAGTCACAAAGGAAACAAATAAGGATATATGACATATGTGAGGAAATGGATTATTTTATTGTAGGAAAAATAGAAGTCCACCCTTAAAAAAAAGGACTAACCTTGAGTTTTGAAGAAATTTAATCAAAACAAGACTTACAATATTAATTTGAAGGTCCAATAAGCATTAAGAGAGCGTGAAATCAATATGGGAACCAATACATACTAAAATTGGGCTAAAATGAGGACCCAATTAATTATTCTTACTTTTTAGGATGGTACACTATCATTCGAATGGATTTTTATATTTTCCAATAGTACCATTTGAAAGCTTGTCGCATGTACATAATGAGAAATGGCCTTGAGATGGTCCAAGCTTTGGATGAGACAAGAATAAAAATATTAATAGACCTATAATCCATGAGCACTATCAACAAAAAAATTCTCCTCCAAAGATTACACCTAGAAATAGAAATAGTTGGATAGATAGTGCCTCGAATAGAGGAGGTGGGGACATAAGTAGACATTTGTTGTAATACTTAACACTTGTCCACCATGCCAAACAATGAAGATGTTGAGTTGTTAGGACATGTGAAATAAAGGCACCATTAAGTGGAATGATATAAGAAATAGAGAAGGGATTTTAAAAATGAGTCTTGCACAGATAGAAATTTTCCACATGTTCAATGAAAATACTTCTACATGCATGAAGGATTTGGAGAGATCGATTGTGACATTTCTTGTCCATTTGAAGTTGCCACATTTACACTCATATAGTACCTTGATGAAAAAGGATAATTAGTGAAAGATATTAAGCTCAAAATAATAAATTCCTTGCAAGAATAACATATTGTTTACACATTTTGAAAGAAGGACACTATGACAATGAGTCTTGAGCATCACAAACTTCCTTATCATGCATTTTCATACAAGTTAGGGCATGATAAATGTGAATATGAATCATTCATCATTACCACAAGAGGCCATGGAATCTTTCCACATCATAACCTTTTCATGGACTTCAACTAAAAGGAAGGAGTCTAATTAGATTGAGAAAACATATCTACAAATCTGCAAAATTGAGCAAATCATTAATGCAAAAAATTCAAATCACAAATTTTTGAAAATAATTTGTTAGCATGGCATTAAATATGACACTTGTCTCCCCAAATTTTTTTTGCTAAATACTCTTCTAATAAAAGAGCCTCCTCTATATATTCTTTCTCCAAAATTATAGGATCACAACATTAACTGGCAAGTGCATCTACCAATGCATTAGCCTCTTTGTAGCAATGGACAACCTCATACTCTACAAAAGTGGGAAGAAGTTCCCATGCTTATTTAAGAATATATTTTAGTTTCTAAACAATGATGTCCATCTTCTTCAAAGATGATATGATGACCATTAAATCCCCATCTATAATTAATTTATAGACACCTACTTTGATAGATAATCTAAGACCAGACACTAATGCAGTGGCTTCTACAATATTGTTTGTTCCATTAGAAAATTTAGTAGATCTAGCTAGAAAGATAGAAACCTTCCAATCTTGAATCACTATGCCAACTCTTATATCCTTGGATTACCTTTTAAAGCATTGTCAATATTAACTTTAAAAAAGTGAGAGTCTAGGGGTTCCCAGTGAATATCCATTCTATTAACTCAAATTAACTGATTATGAAAAAGAGATACATTGAAAGGAAAATAAATACTCATCCATTGGTTAAGAAAATTTGAATCCTAAGAAGTAAATCTTGATAAAATATTTTTTAACTTTATAAGTATAAGCCCCAACTAATTCTGAGATTGATTATTCAATATTATAGATAACTTGGTCTACATAGGCTTCCTCCTTTCTAAAAATGTGTTGGTTTCATTCCCACCAAAAACTCCAAACCAAGTCAAATGGAGCTACTACCCATAAGGAAACAAAAAAATCCTCCTTATGCAAACTTGTCCATGATTGAAAGACTTCAAAAAGAGATTTTTGTAACGGAGAAAACCTTTTTAATTTATTTAGCAACCAAGACCAAAGCATATTAGAAAATAAACAATTAAGGAGTAAATGATCTATTGTTTCTAGATCAATTTTGAAAAGTGATCAAAGAAAAGGCATGGTAATTGATAATGTGGATAATTTATCACTTCTTAATATTCTACCTAAAAGGGCCAACCAAGTAAAGGCTCCAACCTTGGGTAAAATAACAGTAGACCAAAAAAAAAGAGAAAACTCTCAAATTATCACAAGATAATTTAGGATCTAAAATATTATTTACTGAATATTGTCCTGATTTGGAAGGCAACCAAATAAGTGAATCACAGTCAATGGAGAAATGGAAATTTTTTTGAAGAAATCGAATCAAAGTTGTTTGTCTGAGCACTTTTTTTGAGATCACTAAGAAAACCACTTTGTTAGTTTCTTCCAAATGGAAAGGCTTTCATATGAATGTGTTATCTTGTTGATCTACAATGTTTGAGATATTAAATAGTAAATTTTGAGTCTACTATGGATTCAAAGGAGGTACAAAATTATTAGCAACTGGTAGGTTATAAAACACCTAATAACTTATTTGGTTTTTTGCTTCATCCACAATAATTGAACTTGACCTATCTTTAATCTAAAATATTATGTTAATTAACTATTTTGATTTTCCCTACACATGGAAGAACTTGGTATTCTTATCCCCATCTTGAAGCCAAAGTTCTCAATATTTTTGTCACCAATATAATTCCTTTCTATCAAGAATCTCTTCCAAAGAGGCTTTAAGATCTTTTTGGAGTTGATATGAGTATTCATTCGTACCCTTATCTAAGATCTAATCATTAACACTTTGGAGATTCATTAAAATTTATTCTTTAGCTATAGAGATATTCTTGAAATATTCTTTGTTCCATTTACCCATGAAAGATTACACAACATGTGTAATTTCTTGCATAATTTAAACATCTTGGACCACTCAATTCTAGGTAAACCTTTCCAAAAATATCTCAACAAGGGTATGAAAGTAGGATCATGAAACTACATACACTCAAACTTGAATGAAGATCTATGTGGTTGATTTGAATGAAGATCTATGTGGTTGATTTGAACATAGACTTTAAAAAGAGAACCGAAAATGAAAATGTTCATACAAGTTCTAAAAGGAAGGATTTCAACAAGAGTATTCACTTGACTATGATCAGTGAACCAAACTGGATTGATAAATAAAAGATCAAAATGCACTGCAATATGGTGAAATATTTTTCTCCTATTATTCCAAGTAACTTTTCCATTAGCTACAGAGTCTCTAAGATCATTAGAAGACCCAAAAGATTTAAAGTCTTGAATAGTCTGAAGAGATGGTATAATACCACCTACTTTTTCTTGAAGAGATAAAATAGAGTTGAAGTACCCTCCAAGGATGAAACCTTCTTCATTATGAACAACTAAAATTGTAGAGATAGCATCCCATAACTATTTCTTCCCAATTGTGGAATTAGGAGCATAAATATTCATAAGCTAAAACTTGATTGAGAAATGAGAAATTCGATTTAGAAACCTTAGATATATGGATTTTTTTTGGATTCAAAATAATTACCAAACCACTAGATGCACCTATATAGGGGGATGCCAAAAATTTATAGCTCTTCCATAGCTTGAATGGTTGTTCTACTTCCATATTAGAGAATTTGGTTCCTTGCATTCAAGCCCCTAACATTCCAAAAAATTATTTTAATGGGTTCTTGTGGGAGCGACAAGATCTCCAAGGCCACATTTCTCATTCCAATGTCATTTGAAGTCTCACTTTAATTTCATTTAATTTTTTTTTCTCTTTGATGGCCTTCACACTTTTCTTTTAGTCCTCCAAATAGGGCTATTAACAACTACAAGTGGACTTTGAACAATATATGGAATAGAAAATAAGGGGGAGGAGATTGGTTCATTTTCCACTTGAATAACAATCTCATCAATGATGTTTGATAAGACATGAAGGAGACTACCCCCAATCATATAATCTAGTTTTCCATCCATAAAAGGTTTCCTAAGTTGTACAAAGTCTACCATGGGATTGATAGAAAAAGATAATCTTTGGATGACAACTAAAAAAGAAAGTAAAAATCTATGAGCATAGATATCAAACCAAAGAGTTTTAGGAGGAATAAATTGGAGCATGGTAGCTTGGGTAAGATAATGGTGGACATCCTCAAATCATGATTTTTCTCCTGCAAAAAGAATTATTTCAACCAGACAAAGGAGGCTACTCTATTTGTTGATTTATATTAGATTTATCTGAATGGATATTTGGAATCCTTATCTTGTTGTTTGGATAATTGTATGTACGGGTTGTCATGTAATAAAGTATTATGTTAATCTTGATTGTTAGTAACCGAGAGGTTAGACAGTTACGACATGACATTTCGGTCATGCCCCTTCGGAGAGCATGTATACCCTCTCGGGGGATGGACACAGGTATTGTATTGTGTTGTGATAGACTTGTACTTATGAATTTGGAATAATGAATAAATAATTTATGTTCTTTGGAATTCTTTGGTTTTTTATTCTGTATTATGTTTCTGCAACACTGAGTTACCCATCTTACCTTCTTGGCTCAAAACAACTCCAATGGCATTACCATTGACATCACAATCCACCTGAAACACATTATTGAAATTTGGGAGGGCTAAAAAGGTTTCTCTATCACCTTCTTATTTAACATTTAGAAACTTATTGCAACTCCTACAGTCCATTTGAACTCTTTTCTATCCCACATCATTGTCTCAATCAGGGGTGCACAAATACTATTGAGGTTTCTAATGAACTTCCTATAAAAACTAGCTAGACTGTGGAAAGACCTCACCTCAGTAGCACTCCTTTGGGTAGGCCATTATAGAATGACCTTCACCTTATCTGGGTCCATTTTGAGACCATTTGGTGAGAAAACAAACCCCAAGTATACTAGTTCCCTTTTACAAAACTACATTTCTCCAAATTAATCAAAAATTTCTCCTCTCTTAGCTTCTCAAAGACTCTACAAATATGCTTTAAGTGCTCATCTAGATCCTTATTGAAAATCAAAATATCATCTAAAATAAACAATAACAAATTTGCCTATAAATTCCTTAAGTAACCCATTCATGAGTCACATGAAGGTGCTCGGTGCATTGGTTAGCCCAAAATGCATGACTAACCAGTCATATGAGCCTTCTTTTTTCTTAAATGCAATCTTCCATTCATCACCCTCTCCGATTCAAATCTAGTGCTATCCACTCTTAAGGTCTATCTTTGTGAAATATTGAGCTCTACTCAAGCAGTCCATGAGGTTGTCCATCCTTGGTAGGAGAAATCTACATTTGATTGTTATCTTGTTTATGATCCTAGAGTTTGTACTCATCCTCCACTCCTCATCTTTCTTTGGTTCTAGTACTGCAGGCACCATGTAATACACCTCCCATAGCCTACTTTCATTTTATATTTCTTGACTCTTTTAGGCCACTTTTCATGTGTGTATTAGATCTTCAGATAGATTTGATGTTATGTATATTTATGTTTTTACTGACCCCATACTTGCATGTATATGGTTAGCGTGTATGTTTTAATTTTCTATTTGATGTCCTTGATGTGGTTGAGGGACGGAGTCATAGTTACTTGCTTGCAAGATCCACATGATCGACCGATCCTCGCCATTGTGTGTTATATATTTATTCATGTATATACATGCTCATATTTTATGCAGCATTTCAAGTACTAGGCATTGACTTCCCTAAATTGCCAAGATGAATGTGTCCTATCACAATGTTTCAATGGTAAGAGAGGGGAGATAACATACATGTCTAATCCCAATCTTAGCCATTTATTATCTTGAGATAGTGGACAAGTATCTGATTGGCTAAGCCTCAGAATTCATCAAGGTGACGTAAATTTGTGAACCCTTCCTTTGGAGTTTGATTTTAAATTTTGATTTGGTCTGTTCCGTTTGGTTGTATGTGAGGTGGTTTGATGTGGTTTTAGTATTAAAATGGTTTGGGGAATTAATTCAAATTAATTATGAGATTAAAATAATTATATCTTATGAATATGAAAATATTAAATATATGGATATTTAATTAATAAAAAATAATTAAATACCATTTATTATTTAAAAAGACTTAATTTGAAAGTCTAAATTATGAAAATAAAGATTTAATTAAATATAAATCAAAACCAAAATTAAATGTCGAAATAATATAATTGATATTAAAATATCAAGTTGCATATTTATAATATGGTAAAAAAAATTCCAATTAAAATAATATTATGCAATTTAATTGCACATTCAATTCAATAAATCAAATTAAGAATTTTAATTTAAAGTGACTTAAGTGGAGGAAACCTAAATATAATAATTCTTTTTAATAAATTAAAGTTTGATAAAAATAAGGTTGTAATTAAGTTATATTTCTATGATTTACAATTGTATTCTTTCAACTCTGGTTTTTGGTTTTTTAAATTATAGTTTTATGAGGGCCATTTGAGAGATTGTTCAATTAGCCTTTTTGGAGAATTCTCTGGTAGGCAAATTTTGGATCAAAGAATTTGGTTTTGAAATCTGGAATTTTTAGGTTGGAATTTTGTCCTCTTTTCTTCTTAAGTTGTTTCCTAGATTTGAGGTACGATTTTGATCCTTTGAATTTATAAATTCGGTTTCCATCTTCTTTGTGCCAGTAATTGTCCATGTTTTGATTTAAAATATTCTAGGTGGTTGTTGAAATGTTTTGCTCAAAATTTATGGGTTTTATGACTGGACTTTGTAGAATTTTTTTTTGAATATTTGATTAATCTCATGTCTTTAAATAGTATATGTAATTGTGCATATTATAGGGATATGTCTACAAAAAGGTATCCCTATTTCTCCTTCCTATTTTCACCTCATGGGATATAAAAATATATTTATATCAATTTTAAAATAATACAAAGAAAATAAACGAACCTTTATATCAATTCTTTATTCCAGCCCTCACCTTTATATTTTTTAAATGGTGCATTAATAAAAATATATGATAAATAATAATACTTTTCCTTCTTTTTGTGCAATATCCACTACTCATATTATTTTTAGATTTCTATTATATATATGTGTGTGTGTGCAGGCCTGGAATTTGACGGTCGTCCCTAACTGTCATATAATTTTTTCATGATGGTTTGGTCATTATAGTGCCTTTCATTTTACGTTTTAAGATGTATATTGATTGTCAATATTTTTCTAATTTACTAATAAACTAATAATTCTTTTAAATTTAAATATTTTGTTAATATAATATTAATATAAATTAGTAATATTTACAAAAATCCCAATATTCTCAACAAGTTTCAAAATCATGAAAAAAGTTTCTAAAATTCATAAATTTTGTTTTAAAAATATTCTAAATTAATAAATTATATAATAAACAAAATAGAAACATTTGTCATAAATATATATTATATATTATATATAAGCTATTTATTTGTATTACCTATAACAAATATTACAGTTTATTAATAAATTTAAATGTCATATTGACAGTTTTATAAAAATTTAACCTGTCAATCTATACGGTTAGATAAATTTTTAGCATATCATATACGGCTCAAAAGTGGAAAAACAACCAATACAGCCATCAAATTCCAAGCCTATGTGTGTGTGTGAGAATGGGAAATACATTTCCTAAAAACATAAATCTCCATTTAAAAATATATCTATTAATTGAAGTTTCCTTGAAAAGCATGCATGATTTAAAAATAAAAATAAAAAAGAGATTCCTTGTTTTACACCATGTTTTAAGGGGAGGATTTTTAGTTGTCTTTTAAAAAATGAAAGTCTCCTTTAATCCTTGATGCGATTACATATGTACATTTTCCCCATCCTTTATTTATTACGCCGTAGGCATTTCACTATGAACATGTTCAAACAAAAAATTTGGATCTGATGGTTGTAAATCCTCTAGGTAGAATGACTACCATTGAAGTCATCTGAAGGGTTGATTTTTGCCTGCCACTTTACACGTGGACTTTAGATATTTTTCCTACAACAAGTCCAAAAGATAACTCGTGACACCCTAGATTTTTGGCCACCTGTACCGTGCAAGAGATATAACTATCGGACACAATGCAAGTGATTGCTGCAATTAACAAACTTTCTAAAGCAGGGCCCAATTTTTGCAAAGAACGGAAGAGCTCACCAAGCTTGGCAGCTCGGCCATGATCAGGCACTTACCGTCTAGAACAAAGAGCAAGCAAAATTTGGAACCCCTCTCTTTGGCCCAGTGGTCACGTGCCACTGCATCTTTGGTAGCTGCTTTTAGATTTTTTGGTCTGGTGAAATACTATGATAGCATGTACAGATAATTTCATATCATGGTATCTACACCTTCCAATGTAAATGCTATCGTTAAAAGATTATTCGCTTGGTATCTAAATGTTGAGGGTTGTAACCCTAAGTCCTCTGAAGCACCATGTTTATGTTGAAATTGGGGTTAATGGCACTGAAAGCAGTATAAGTGAGTGGTTCGTGAGGGCTTATCCGAAGCAAAATAGGGCATTTGAAGTCTATGCCATTGCAGTGGATGAATAAGCATCTGCATCCACTGTGAATCTCAGCGGAGTTGAATCTTTGCGGCTGAAGCAAAGCAAAATTTGAGGGTGGATGAAAAGGAATTTGAGCAAGAAGGATTTTGTTGTTGTGAAAGTAGGATTTCCTTCTACCATTACAGTACTAGAAGCCATGGTTACATCATATTGTTAGTTCAGAGAACTATTGCGGAGAAGTAGTAGTTAAACAGTGATTAAACATAACTTCAATAGCCAATCAAAAATAACCTTTCTTAGAATTTATTTTATGTTCCTAATTATATCATTGAAGCTACATATTAGTTAAAGTCAAATACTAATTCAAAATATTGATAATTATTATATTGTGATCACATACAATATAATTATAAATTCAATTCAATGTGAGTGCCCACAACCATGTTCAAACATTAACTTTCCCATCTCTTTTTCAGTGTCAAAGTACACAATCTTAGCTATTGCATTTGAAGCCAAAGCTACGTTTGTTTGTGAAATAATGGAGCTGTTCTATTTAACTGTAGATTTCTGCCATTTTGACGTGTGTTATCTTACAAAAAAAATTTACGTGTGTTACAGGGAATGTTTCTTCTTAACCAGATGACAAGTTTAGCTTACATAGAGGCACTTACTGTTAACATACGGTATCAAATACCTATATTCAAAACTCCTCAGAAGACCTGAGATTTTGCATTACAAATAGAACCTTAGATGGTTGAATCAAATTTAACAAAGAGTATTCGAAAATATGTCCTAAATGTCCCCAAATTCAAAATAGAGACCCATTGCTAATCTTCTATATTTGAGACCAAATAGATTAAAAGAGATACTAACATGCAATCTCTATCTGAGAGATAACACTACAAGAGCAATCTACCCACACTCTATGGCTAAAACAAAATAGGTAGATTCAAAGAGAAACTATTGGAGATTTGAAGTTTTAACCAAATGAAACATTCTTAAGCTCTGATTCAATGACTGTTCTTACATGCAGCTATCATGACCATGTACAAGAAAATCATTGTGCATCAGAAACAAGAAGTAGAAAAATAATTTAGTCTTCACTGTCTGGCATTAGTTATAATGCCTGAAATTTGAGAGAAAGATGTTGTATGGATTGCTTTGTGATATGACACCCAGTTTATATAAAGTTCTCTTCCATAGATATATATAATAGATTGTTTTGTAAAACTACAATTTTTGCCATTTGATTAATCACTATACATTCTGACCACTCCAAAACTTGTCTCAGAATTATACAAATTTTTTAAAAATGAATACCTTGCACGCCAGAAATTGTTTTGCTATCAAATACAAATCTTTCCTTGATTAGACGAGTCCTCAACATGATTTTCTTCAAGGCATTAAGAGGGAAATCTTTATTTTCTGTAACGAGAGACCGTTCTCTATTCCCTAACATCGTATTGATTTCTTGAGCCTCTAGTAAATTTGACGAGAACCCTTCTACACTAGAAGATGGAGCCCCTTATAGGGAAAACTTGTGCTGAAGTTTATAAAACTTAATGTGTTTTTCTTGGTGATGCAACAACATTTTTGGGGCAGCAAATTTGTATCAAATTTGAATTGGGGTTTTGTATGGGTTTGGATGGTTTTTCAGTGGACATGGAGAATAAAGAATTGATTGAACTTTGGACTTTCTTTTCTGGAATTGTAAACAGTGTCTTCTGAACCAGGTTTAGAGAGAAATGGTACAATGATTTATAGGTGAGAGGAGGGTAAATTATCCTATATGTTGAGCTCTCCTATCATCATCGACTTAAGAGCAACATGCATGCAATAGTACCCTAATTGCCAAGTGTGACATACATGTTGCAGAAATCCTCAGAAATTCACACTTGGAGACCTGGTTTTGCTTGCCCGAGAACTTTTTTCTAGCTTTATGTAAAGTTGAATAAACACTCTACCATTGATATATTTATTAGTAAAAATATAGCTACCTAGTAACCATACTAATACGTTTAATTATGTCAAATATTTTTATGAGTTATGTAACTATAGATAATCATAGATAGATATAATATAGTAAAAATTATATAATTACTAATATAATTTTTTAGTAATAGTATATGATAGTTGCAACAGTCAGAGTTATACCCTACTAAGAATAAGTTTAATTGTTACCTATCAGAATATTTTAAGTATATTTTAATTATTTAAATTATTTATATAATTTATTCATTTTTTATATATTTCAAACATTATATAAAAAATATAAGACAATGAGTATGATAAACTATGTATTCCTTAAAACTCTTTAGTGAATAGATAGAACATATATTTAGGAATATGTCGAATTTGTGAGGGTAAGCATATCGTATAGTAATTCTACTATTTCATGGCCTATCCTTATAGGAAATTAAATGATGGTTATATTATTTTATTGATAGATTTATATTACTTTTAATTTTAAAAAATTTATTTGGGAATGGGTGGACTAGAGTACAAAAATATTTGAGCTAAAATTATTGAAAAAAACATGAAAAAGTTCATGTAATTTATTTTTAAAGTTAGGTACTAATTTATTATATATATTTAAATTAAATTTAAATATTATTGTTGAATTATTATTGTTAATGGGGTGTTAATGGGGTTCAATAATCTAAAAGATTGTACATTTTGCTATTTTTTTTAGTTGGTCAAGTATGAAACTAAAGTGGTCTAATTTTTGTTTATAGGTATTCTTGTAGATTAGAGGATGATAACCCTTTGGCTTTTGAAATCAGAAGATGAAAACCCTTTTGTTTATAGATGTTAAAGTTTTATACAAATTGTAAGCAACTAATAAGATATTAATAGATATTAGTCATTATTAGGCTTCTTTTCTTGATAACAAAATAGTGTTACTTTCTAATTTTACTTTCCTCCTATATGCTGAAAATTTTGCAAACATTGATTACATGTAGTTTTTATGGATACTACACAAATAATTAACTTTTTTTAATCTTAATATTTCTATTATATTAATTCATTCTAAATGTAATTATTCTTTAGTGTCTAAAAAGAAAAACAAGTCAATGTCCCTTGCAAATAACTACGGCGTACCCATTGCACACTAAGGTGAGATTGCTAGTTTTATATTTAGCTGATAGGCTATTCTTGGTGAAAAATCCACCATAATAGTCATGTGTCACATCATTTTTACCATCTCTGACTTATTTTCTGACGGGAACAATTGAAGACTTGAATGTGAAGTCTTTAAACGACAAAGTTTTCTTGGAAGGCACAAACATTGCAATTAGGGTTTTGAAGAAGTAAATTAATTAGTTGATGTATGATGTAGGGGAAACTCATTCATGTCATGCCAGAAAAGTCAGAGATGGCTTCTCAAATTTACCTTGGCCTTTGAGTAAGTGTGGTTGTGTATGGCTTTGTCACTATGGTGTACTCTTGCAATCAACAGATTTAGGTGGATTTAGTTGACTAATAGATTGTTTGCCTTGCAGGTGAATTTTGTTTGCCATGGAGGTAGATGAAAAGCATGAAGAGCTGGAAGAAACATTAAAGAATTATCTAAAGTGGCATGAATTTACTGTCTAGCATGCACTTTGTTCCCAGTACTTTTGGAGAAAGCAAGTTTTAGCCAACCTTTTTAAAACAACCAAGGCAAGTTTTGGCCAGGTTAACTAAAGGAGATTGAATTACCAAAATTGAAAGGCATAGATTGATTCCATAGAGTTTGAAGGGCATCTACACCATCCTATACAAAATCTCTGAGAAGAAATTATAGACTCTCTAGGCTTTTCTACACCTAATACCAGATTTGCATCAAAGATATGCCTAGCACTTAACTCATAATATATACAATATTTCATATTAAATTTGGAAGCCATCATCAATTGTCCTAAAAATTAGTATAGACAGTCTTAAATAGTACCTAACATAGTTGGTTTTATTATTTGTGGATGCTATTCTATCCACATGGCTATTACAACAGACATTCTTCAGTCAATTTGCCAATTGTTCTAGATATATCTCAATTAAGTATATTGTTGACCTTGTTTATTAAATTGTATTTAGCTAATTGAAAGTAATTATGAAATCAACATCTTTCATCGCATTGGGCTTGCCTCTAATTTTTCATTTTAATTTCAATAATTGTTATTTCCATTTACTTTGATGTGATATATGGAATGAAATATTACGTATTTTAAGCACTCATCAAAGTATAATATACAACAGACATATATTAGATGTTGTAGTTGCAAGTGCCTTGGTGGACATGGATGAAAAATGTGGAATCATACACATGGCATGTGAGTTGTTTGACAAAATGTCTTAGCGAAATGTAAGTTATTTGACTGCAATGGTTTCTGGATACGCACACAAGGGGTTTTCTGAAGATGCCTTGGAAATTTTCAAGAAAATGTAATTTCTAGGCATGAAGTCAAACTCCACAACCTTTTCAAACATCCCAGAGATCTATTACTTGCCTGATATCTATCTAGAACCTTTGGTGAGTTCTTTTGGAATTGATCTCCAGTACTTGGGAGATTTCAGCTTCTTGTTCTATTGAATAGTTTTTTTAAGCTTGGTTAGCTTGAACGACCTTTAACAAGTAACGACAAAGTTGCTTCTCCTATGTAAGGACCTCTCTTATCTCACATTGTTGATAATTTGCATGATTAAAAAATTGTAATGATGTACTACCTTTGTATATAGGAAATGATCATACATATGAATATGTTTTTAAGGTAAGATGCTCTTGTAGATAAAATTTCAATTTTTTTCCATCAGAATAAAAGCTTGAAACATATGGTTGAGCATGTGAATGTAAGAGCTTTATGGTTTTTAGTAACATATTGTTCACATTGATGATGAATGTGCTAAGTTCTTTTTCATGTATTTTGAGACATTTTGATAGAAGCCCTAAAAATTCTCTTTAATTGATAGGTACTGAGAGATAGAGGTCAAGGTTTGGGGATTCTTGTCTAAATCCCCCAGAGAAACAAGTGTTAACTATTCTCGTAGGAAACAATCTGAGGCATTACAATATACTATGTGCAAAGGATAGGGTTCATTTTATATGGATTTTTTATTTTTTCATTAACTTGATGTAAAAGTACCACTCATTTTTTATTCTTTTTTAATGATAGAGAATTTTGAGAACTCAATAAAATCTTGAACGTGTGCAGACTTCACAGGTACAAACTTTAGGCCAAATTTTTTATTATTAATTTTCCATGTTTGCAAATTTAAGGCTAAACAAAGCAAAAGATATAACATTACAGTCTTAAAAAATAATTAATTCCCACCTTTATTCCATGTGCATATGCACATAATAGTTGAATGATTTTTGCAATGCTACACTGAACAATCAGTCATTTTTTTTTAACACATTCCATCTATAGCTTGTGCCTCATATTCAAGATATAAATCTTTTGTTATTTTGAAATTTATCTATTAGGAAAGCATTGATAGACATGTATACAACATGTGGAAGCATACACAAGCCAATTAAATTATCTAATAAAACTTCTCAATGAGATGTTGTATCTTGGATTACAATTGTTACAAGATATGCACAAAATGGGCTTGTTGAGAAGGTCATGAGGCTTTTAGGCAAATGCAATTGGTAGGTGTAAAGCCAAACTCCACAACCTTTTGCTAGCATCATCCCTACCTGTACCAAAATGGGAGCTTTGGAGAAAGGTATGGACATCCATCAAAGTATAATTAAAATTGGATTATTATTAGATGTTGTAGCTATTAATGTCTTGATATACATGTATATTAAGTGTGGAAGTATACATAAGGCACATAAAATCTTTGAAGGTAGTGATTGTATGGTATGCACAAAATGGTCTTTGTAATGACGCTTTATCACTTTTTAAACGAATGAATCACTCTAGAATATATCTTGATCATGTTAGCTTTGCTTGTGTTTTATTTGCATGCAACCATTTTGGTTTAGTGGACAAGGACTAAAAATAATTTAATGGAATGAGTGATTCTTATTGCATTACACCTATAATTGGTCATTATGTGAGCATGGTTGATCTTCTTGTCTGGTTGACTACATTGAGGAAACTCTAAATTTTATTATACTAAACATGTGATGGTTGTTTGAACATGTTTTCTGGATGCCTATAGATCTCATAAGAACATAGGATTATGAGTATTTACAACTAATATTCTTTGTAAGATAGAACCCAAAAATATTGTAGCATATGTACTTATGTCAAACATTTATGCAGAATTGGGTGGGTGGGATGAGGTTCAAAAGGTAAGAATATTTGTGGAAGATGAAAGAATAAAAAAAATATTTCAACGTAGTTGGATTGGAGTCCATAAAATAGTACATGCTTTTTGTGTAGGACACACAACAAAAAATATGTACTTTTGAAAAATGTTGTCTTAGGTGATGAAGGTAACATGCTATTTTCTAAATTCAAGACATTTATTGAGGGATGTGGAGTCAAATAACCATTAATCATCCTCCATGGTGAGAGGTTGGCAATTGTATCTGGATTGTTAAGAAAATCCCCTATAACAACTATTATATTTGCATTCAAATTTATCTCTCAAACTATTGTAAGACATATTTAGTGGGAGAGATACATATGGGTTTTGCGATTTCAAATAAAGACAACATTCTTGTGATTATTATGGATAATTCTAAGCGAAGAAACTTTTATGCATAGGCCTGCACTATGACAAGGTGCATTATTTTAGACTTGCAGTGGTAAGAAGGGATAAGGTTTTATTTATTATTTTAGATTGGTTGTGTTTGTATATCTACATCATACTATTGACATAATAAAGTAGATGTACAAAATGCAATGTCCATCACTGCCTATATGTATTGATTGGGTATTTGTTAAAGCCCCATTTTTACAAAACCATAAAAATGCCATGACATTTTTTAACTTTTGAAGAGCTCTGTACATCTCTTGAATGAAAAGATGGAGAATGGTGTGGAGAATAAGCAAGGAATGCTTAAAGGAAATAGAGAGTTTCATGGCTACCAACAAGGAATTTGAGAGTAATTCTTAAAATCAATTGAATACTTGGATTTGAGGAAAAATAATATGAGTTGTAGTTATTTACTCCAACCTTTGTTATGTAATTAGATAACATTGTTTGACCTCGACTCAACAATATGTGATCATCGACATATCCTGCACTTGACTCAACAATATGAAGACATCATTTTCCTATTTGTTGAGCGTCATTTTTACATGAAGACAATGACTATGAATTTGTGTGAGCAACTTCCCCTCTTGGAAGACTGATGGAATCAATCTCAAGGTTCCTTCTGGCTGGGTCTCAACCACTTGGATAGCTCAACGGAAGACAAATGTGAATTTGTTAACAAGGAGGCCTTTGATGGTTCTTCTCTCAAGGGAAACTATAAGAGAAACTTTAGGAAACCAAAAGTTCTCTATTTTTTTATACGATTTTCAGATTTAAGAATAAAGCAATGCTAGTTTAATTAATCTACAAAAAATAACTTGTAAGGAGGGTTAGAAGATATAGGGTAACAAGAGATTTTAAATGAATTTTCTGAAAAGAAACCTATTGGACATATACTAGCATCACACCACCATGTGAATTAAATAACCAAGAAGATGAAGAAACCCACAAAATAGAGATGAAATCATGTCACAATCTTTAGCTGAATGGATGCAATCATCAACGGAATTGAACAAATGCAGATGTATGATAAGCCAAAACTCATCAAATCATGAAGCCACCCCAGATGTGCGCACACGTGAGACAAGTTAATCTTCAAGCACCAAAGAATAATCTTCTCATAAATTCGTCACAACACAGCAATGCAATACCAACAAACACCAAACTAAAAGATCGCAGACTTAAAACAATTAAACAATCAATTAGCTCTTTGAAATAAAAGAATGAGCAATTCACACATTCATAAATTTCACATAGATAGCAGATAAATCACACTATGAATGAAGCACCAATTGTATCTATTTTATTAATGATCAAATCGACCCTCATTACATCATTTTATTACAATTTATGGCGTTGGGCTCTTATTTTTGCAGCGTAGGGTTTTGTTGCAACTAAAACTTGAAAGTAAATCTAACTATAGCTTGCATTAAAGAAACTACTGTTAGAACTTAACTGAACTATCCTAGCATGGAATTAATCCTCGTGCATTACAAAGATTTGAATAAAACATGCATTAAACAACTCAAAAATGGAGTTGGAACTCGTGCATGCACTTGATAATCTCCATGTTTCTGACCTTGATCTTTGGCTCTGGCTTCTCCACATGGACCCAATTGGAAGAGATCCCAAAATCATGCACAAATGATCCCAAAAAGAAAGCCCAAATGATTGAAAATGATCTCTGAGATAACTAGAGTTAACTTTCAGACGTGCCAAAAAAAGCCCAAATCTTGATAGTTGGTCCGAAAAAACTCAAGACCCAAAATTGACTAAGTACCAAGTCCATCCCAAAAATTTTAGACTTGCGGACTTGTCGAAGGCTGAAAAACCCACATGGTCAAAATGCCGAAAATCAGGCTCTGCAAAAATGGCTAAGTGTTAAAATTGGATTTTCTGTACACAAAATTTGGTAGATCTTAGATTAGAGGCCTACTGGCTGGGAGGCACTTCTAGATGTGCTTTCTTGAACCTATCCACTATCTCCAGCACCTCATCAAAGTCTAGCATCTTAATCCCTTGAATAATATCTTGCTGCCTATCTCGGAAGTTAGTCAGTTCTTGTGCAAAAGCTTTTATCTCTTCTTCACGAGATAGCACTTTCTGAATTTCCTCCTTCTGGTAAAACATCTGCTCGAGGTATTCTTTAGTCTTCACCCCTCAAAATATGCCTAGGTACTAATTGATGATGTCATTTACTAAATACATAGTCTTATCATCATCTTCATCAAACAAATCTAGGTCAAGGCCTTCAAAGAACTACTGTAGCTCCTCTGCAAAAAGCGTGTTGTCATCTCTCCTCTTGTTCAACCTCTCGAGAACCTTTTCAAATATAGCCAATGCCGCTACTATCTCTTGGATCCACTCTTCAAAATTATCCAATTCTGATCCTTCATATATCTTTATCAAAACCTAGAAGTGATGCTTCCTTATCATTGTTAGCTCATACAACACCTTTTGCCAATTAAGGATGGTTTCCTCTACACCATTTTCCTCACTCATAATTTCTATTAAGGAAGTTATTCCTGCCAAAATGTTTTGAAAGGGCCTCAGAATCCTCCTAAGAGAAAGGCTAGCAAATTGTTCAAAATCAAGCTTCCACTCAGCACAAGCCTGTACAAAAGAATGTGGAACATCTGTATCTATATCCCCGTTCTCCAAAATTGTCTGTAATGAGGCCTCGAGGTTATCTGGGTCAATTGGACCTATTTTTTTCAAAATGAATCTCTTCATAGCTTCGTTCTGCTCTACCAGAGCCTTTATCCTCTCTTCATCCTTATCCATGAAGCTTAGAGCATGCTTCAATCCCAATGTAGCTAAGGTTTTGCTACCTTCTCTGGTGGGCTCCCCCAAGTCTACCACCTCCAACACATAGTTGTTTGGAGTGATCTCATTTGCACTGACATCCATTGTAGGAATAGCCACCTATGCTTTCCACCTACCCATTTGGTCTTGTGTTACATAAGACATTGTCCTTGCTTGGGGAACTAGTGCCATTTAGTGGAAGGCGCGCCCTAGCACGGTTATGTCAGCCTCATCATCTGTATACACCCTAACCCTTGGTTTTATTTCCTTGGTGAGCCATGTGGGCTTTGAGAATGCATTCAATGGCTCATAGGGAGTAGCCAATGTGGAAGAAGTTTTTGGGCGCTTTATTTTTATTTCCTCTTGACTCTCCTCTTCTTTCTCTATTTCCTATTCATCTTCAGTATTTTGTCCACCCTCTTCTTGTGTGCATTCCTCATCATCAACTATCTGCTGCTCATCAGCCATTTGTTCCTCAGTATCTGTTTGTTGCTTCTCTTCTTTAGTATGTGGCTCTTCTTATGCATGTGATTCTCCCTTGTCATCTGGCTCCTCAAATCCTGTATGAGCTTCTTCCATCTTCTCTTCGCCAGTGACTTATGCTTCTTTCTCTGGCTCCTATGAGCTCTGGGGCACTGATTCACTATGGACCTGTGGTAAGGGCACATGAACTTGGGGAGGAATATTGAGCGAGGGAGGCATAGGAGACACAAGGGGAGTGGTTGAATGGGTTGGTGGAGGTGGAGTTGAAAGGGGAACATGGGATGAAGAAGGTTGCTGAGGCAACAAAGTGGTTCATACTGGAGTGGAAAGTGGGGTAGTGGGAGGCTCTTGAAGTGGAACTGTAGGTGGAGTTGAATGTCGAGGTGGAGGTAGAGGTGGAATAGATGAATCTAATGGGACCTGTGTAGCTACATCTTCTGAGGTGACCCCAATAGAAGAGTCCTTTTCTAGCTCTATAGTTTCCTTCTAGGCCTCGGCCATCTCAACATCAACTTGCTCTTGAGATTCCCGTTGGGTGTCCTCTCCTATGCCACTAAAAAGACTTGTAAACTGCATAGGAACTTGCTTCTTAGACTCTTTAAAACCATGTAGCCCTGCAAAATCTGCGAGGCCAAACTCATCATCACTGAGAGCATCTAGATTTACTGGCTCATCCTGAGTAGCCCCTCCCATGTTCTCAGGATCATTGTCCATTACTCTCCTCTTCTTCAAAAATCCTGTAGACTGGGTCCTCCTACTAAGGGGAACTTCATCCAATTCATCTTCATCATCTTCTACCAGGGTATCCATTTGTGTGGGTGTTGAGCCTCTCTTTCTCTTGTACACATGACCCTTAATTACTCCAGACGGCTTGGGTCCTATGATCTTGAACTTTGTTTTCTTGGCCATGTTGGGAGAATCATGGCTGCTAGATGATGACATATCTGGTGGCATGATGCTCCCTGTCATTTTGGTTTTGACCCTTTTGGAGTGCATGGTCGAACCATATGCAGTGGGGCGCTCATGTCGATATACAGTTTCTGGCTTTAGAGGAGTAGCCTCTTTGAACTATGGTTTCAAAACCTTTTCTCCCTTCTTTTCTTGAGAGGGCTTCTCTAGGAGTTGTTTCATCAGAATTGGCTACATTTGGAAAGGATGAGCAATCCATGATTTCATCAATTTAACCACATAGTGGGCTCTGAAATCCATACTATCATTCTCATCTTGATCCACTTTTGCATTCAAGATGGCCCTTGTGAACACCTTGTCCATATTATATATAGAATCCAAAACTTTATCTGAGTTGTCATCTACCACCTTCTGTAGAATCTTCAACAAAAGGGTGCCATGTGCCAGCTCTAGACTTATCTGGCAATAATCACATACCCTTACTTCATAATCATCAACACAATTTGCCCAGTGGTCTTCCACATGTAGCTCATGAACATAGTGCCTCCCCATTATGTGGTTGTATGTACCAATGGGATCAAAGTGAGGCCTCACCAGGTTGTAAGTTAGCAATGGAAATTCATCCCATTCCCAAGTCAAAGACTTGCAGACCTTCATATCCGACACGTAGTGGGGGCCAATGGAAATGAGAAAATCCCAGCAATGCTTCTTCTTGTGCTTAATGTGTTCATGTGCGTCAGATAGTTGCCTTGCGATATCCAGGAGGACTACCCTATCAAATGGGTACCTTGGTAACTTCTTTGGTGCCAAGGTGCTTCCTGCCACTTGAATGTAAGTGAAGGTCCAGAATTGTATATAGAATGCCCCTAGGGCCTTTACTTTAGCTGTTGCTTCAGTAGACAGTCTTTTAGCATAGTCTCCCTCAATGGAGCGTATGATGGAAAAAATGAAAGCATCATTGACTATTCTAAAGTCTGAGCTATTGTGTGTGTAGAAGTCTTTCCTTACTAGTTGAGGATACAAGGTAAATGGCCATGTATTTTGTTCACCCATCACCCCAACTTTAGTCAATCCTGGATATACTGCCCGTGTAGCTAGCAGATACATAACATAAGATGTCATGTAGAAATGAGGATCTATCTTAACCTAAATTAGTTGTTCATCAAGTTGGTCACTTAGGATGGCAACCCAATCAAACCTTGCTTGCCTTTCTCTTATCTTTTGGATCAAGAAAATCATCCATGGCTCCAACTAAGAGGACTTAGGAAGCCCGTACACCCTGCTGATCATTGTTATGGCCACCTAGATATCTTCTTACATAGACCCTCTTCTCATATCAATCCTATCTAGTTTGTTCTTGGGAAACGACTGCATCAGGTACTCATTATTGACAATGTTGTGAGCCCTCTGTATGTCCTTATTGTAGAATTCCATTCCCTTGTTGATGTTGAGATTGAAGAACTTGTCCACCCCTTTGGGCAGATGGAAAACATCCTCAATGTTGTCAGGCCTCAGGTCCAAGACCACTTCACCAATGTTGTTCTTTACCATGCACTCATCAGGCACATAGTTACTGGCCAGTGTATTGATTAGATCTACCGATTGGATGGAAATTGGGTGAGCTGCCACATTCACCAAAGAGCAGTGGACTAATGAAGTGCAGTCCTTCGAGTGTCCCACTTGCTAAGCACACTTATTCAAGTATTCATTCCAGCTTATGTTCCCAATATCAGTGTCTGTTATGCCCACATGTAGGTTGGTCACTTTGGATGGTAGATGATAGCCTTTGAATTGATATTTTATTACTGGTGATGCCACTACCTTTTCAGCCATATCTGTAGAGAGGACAAGACATGAATCAGTAACATGGTGGGAGGAAAAAATTCAGAAAGTAAATCATATTACCAATTTCAAACTCAAAAGGGGCCACAAAAGGTGATTTCAGCCTTTCAGACTTTTGGAGGTATCAGACCTCCGAAAAGCCTAAAAGGCCAAAAACACCGAAAGAGGCTATAATGCTGACAAAACTCTCAGCTCTTTCGGCAAATTGGAGGTGAGGAAACCCTGCAGGATGACAAGGCCAAAAAGGTCAAGGAGGGGTTTTCTAGTAGCATCTTGAAGAGTTCGGTGATCCGGGGATCGATATATCTTTGATGTGTGACAAAGCTAAAAATGTTAAAAATGCTGAAGGTGCACTTGAGTACTTTGGGAAAGATGGTCTACTTTTGGTGCTTTGGAGGTATGAATGTTTTGGTGTGTGACAACACTGAAACACTGAAAGGTGCCCTCGACACTTGGAGAATTCCTGTTGCAAGCTGCTTGAAATTTTCAGACCTCGAAGGACCGAAACTAGGGTTTCTTAGTCAGACTCGAAAATGAGTCCGACGATGAGTTTGACCACAAACTTGTCAAGGGGATGCAAGGCGACTACCTTGACGATCCCCAAGGCCCAAAAGATCGACTTCAAACAACCTAGACCTAAAAACAAGGCCGAAAAGGCCAAAAAAGACACGAACCTAAACTAAGATAGGCTGAAAAGGGCGAAAGGACCAAAACCCCAAGCTAAGACCCAAAAATAAATAAAAGGAAGAAGGAAAAGAAGATGACCAACCTCAAAAATGATGAACTCGAGGACGACCAGCAAAAATAAGAGACCAAGATGGTGAAAAAGAGACGAGTGGTGAGCAAACTGGTTGGAGGCAGAGGAGCAAGCACGAAAGTGAGGGCTTTAAAACCTTTCACTCCTTATATAGGCTAACCTGGTGGCTGATGTCATCACCCTGGATGATCAGCCTTTCAGGGGTGTCGGACCACCGAAAAGGTCGAAACTTCGAAAGGTCGACTCTCGCAAGGGGTCGAACCTCTGAATTTTTGGACCTTCGACAAATCCCAAAGTGGTGCCAGGGCGAAAAAGGTCAAAAATAGGGCAGCATTTTAACTCCTTGCTCCTTCAGCCTTTTCACACTTTTGGACATCCGAAAGTGTGAAAGCTTGACAAGGCCAAAAAGGCCAAAAACTAACAAACAACTAAGGACAAGAGAGACCAAGAACAAGAAACAAAAAAAGCAGAAAACAAAAAGGGGGGCCCTTGAGGCCAAGAGACCAAAAAAGGGGAGTGTGGTTGTGGGACCACAACACTATTGTTCTTTAGGTCTTGAAGACAACACACACCAACAAATGTATTACACATGGACCTAGTATATCAAACTAATGATTTACATGTCTTGTAAGATATAAGATAATTGTCCTCTTACATTGGATTAAAATCACTCAAAAAAATTTCCATGCCTTTCAATATATTAGCTAGGTATATTTTCTAATTGACGTAACCATTGCACCTTGTTGGGGTGCAATTGCTAGTTGTATGATCTTTTAAAATTAATCTCATGTGAGACTTTTGTCTTGTTGTGTGGCCCCCAATATGAGATATTTTGTGTATGGGTTTTTTTTTTTAATTCAACCTTGATATACTGCTTAATTTAATATTCTTCCTTTTAAAATTTAATATTAGAATACAAACATATTTTACTAATATTTTAACAAATGTTTTTTTAAAGTGACAGATGACTCTATATATTAATAATAATAACCTGGTTTGATAGCTCATGAGGGAAAGAACCTAGGAAGAAAACCCTCATTCCTCATTGATATGCAAAATATACATGAAAATAAAGAAGAACCTATCTAATCCTAAGAAGAAACTACCAACTCAGACCATTTGATATGCAATCAAAGCAAAAATATACTTCTAATTGTTACAATAAGATATGCATTTACCAATGTTCATCTGACTTTTAAGTAACTATCGACACTATGTCAGGTTTTTCACCACATATCTTTGAAATCTGTCAAAGGAGCAGCTACAATGACGATTCTCTAAAGCCCATCTTCTACTTTGTAAATGCAGAGACTAACCTTTATGAGTTCCCACTATTGGTATTTTAAGAATCACACTTCTTAGCTACTATTCCTTATTTTCAGAATTTGTACTTCTCAACTACTATTCCCGATTGACTTTTCCATCCACTTTTTAGGATTTTGGAAATTGCACCTATCAGCTACTATTCCTGATCAGCATTCGCACCTCTTAGCTACTATTCTCAATTTTGGGAAATCACAACTCTCGGCTACTATTCAAAATTTTAGAAATCGCACTTCTCAACTACTATTCCCGATTTTCAAAATTTGCACTTCTCAACTACTATTCCCAATCGGCTTTTTCATCCTCTCTTTTTGGAATTTCAGAAATTGCACCTATTAACTACTATTCTCGATCGACATTTGCACCTCTTAGCTACTATTCCTGATTTTTGGAAATCGCAACTCTCAGCTACTATTCAAAATTTTAGAAATCACAATTCTTAGCTACTATTCCTGATTTTCAGAAATTGCACTTCTCAACTACTATTCCCGATCGAATTTCATGACACTGAAGCCCTTGTGGTTTTCTTTGCATCTCTAGAAATTATTCCTCTATATTTGAAGGATCTACTTCAACCCTTTACATAGAAGCAGATTGAATGATATGTTCTTTAGGTTGAATAGGATCAACAAAACCTTGAGGGATTACCTCAGTAAGGTCTGGAAGAAGGCTTTGAATTTGGGCATGATCTATAGATACTTCATTAGTAGCCGTCGTATTCCCATGTTCCAAAATTTCAAGTAACGCATGAACCGTCTGTTGAATGAGGTAAACTTGGTCATTTCCCAATGCATGTCCACAATTTTAATGGGAATTTTGAACATGTGTGAGATTTTTTCATTCTAATGACCTTTTGATGTTGCCATATACCAACATGTGCTCATGGATGGTAACTTAAATGATGATGAAATCATTAAACTTGCTAAGAGTACTAGAAGAAGGGGAGAATAAATATTTCCCAATATTTTGTGTATAATTAATTATGAGTGTGACTCATGTTTGACAGATGCCATTTCTTGAGAAATAATATTTGTAACTGAGAGAAGTTATTTAAATCATCTAGATTTAGTGTTGAATCAAGTTTTGTACCATCACAACCTAGGTTGGCTAAGAATCAACTACCTTATTCCCTTCTCTATAAACATGCGAGATGAGTAAGTTATTGAATGTGTCTAGAAAGACCCATGTTTTCTCTAAAATATACTTGATTTTCCAATTATGGGTTGTTCTTTATTTACATGCATCAATGATTAAAGCTAAATATCCTTCTATATGAATGTTGAAAAAGCCCAATTTTTTTACTAATGAAAATCTATTTAAAAGAGTATGCACCTCTAGAATGTTTTGTGATCCGGGTTTTGTTTTATTTGGCCTTGTTGAATAAGGTCGGTTGGGGTAGATTGATACCCTAGGTGGAATTTGTCTTTGGAAACTTGAAGTGCTTTATGGATTTTACTTTTTATGCTTTGGGGTTTAAGTTGTAGAAATTTCATAACTTTTTTATATCATGATTGGTTCATCTGTTGTTTTGTGTGCATCTGTAATGTGATGTCACATGTTTTTTGAGACCTTGATCAATATTATTTAACCACAAGAGGTGACAAACCATTGTTGTTTTGATTTTTGATTTGTTAACTTGGTCACCTTGATTCTTCTATTGTAGTTGTTTTGTGATTTGAAAGATGATATCATGGATTTCTGTTTTACTCCATGTTTGGAGAGAGATGTTATTGGTGCTTTTGATGATAATGTGATCTTATGATATGATAACCATGTGGATTTGGTATTTGATTCATTGAGATGTCTAGTATGGGATGGACATTTTGGATCCTTATATAGGATTATATGCTATTTGTTATGCTCCAACATTTACTTTGGTGATTTTCATGACTTTATGATTTATGGGAAGTCTTTTTATGGTTTCAGTTATGTCTTCTTTTAGTTTCATCTAGTTGGAGCATTAGGGTAGGTTAACTAAGTGTATAGAGGGGGAGTGGCTTGTAATGGGGGTCGAGGCCTAAGAGGTTGTCAGGGTAACTCATTATAAGTTGACTTAATAAGTGATAACTTAATAAATTTATTAGGATAAAAACATTAATAAGATAATTGTGTGCCTCATCCATGTCTTGATTGCTAGTAGAGGCTAGGATGGTTTGTGAGAAGATGTTGGCCACCTGCGTAGATTGGATGAGATATAGTTAGTAACTTTGTTTGTATGAGAAGTTTATTGATATCACATAGAGTCACTAGGGGCCAGGGTCTATAGAGACTGGTAGGATAACTCTAGATTTGACTCATGTGATGACACTTCCTCATGTGCATCTTAGGTTTCTTACATATGTTGTTTGCCTTTAGATTAGTATGTACCACCTTTGTAGTTTTGTTGTACCTTGCTTAGTCTTTTTGTTGTGGTTGATTTTGGTGTTTGATATCCAAGTGGGGTTTGTTGTTATCTCCTCAGCACAGTGGGAGTGGACCTTTGGTTCCACGAGGTTGGGTGGTAGTGATTCTTTTACGATCCTAACATTCGTGATGGTGCTGGATGATCCTTGTTACTATTACCTTCTTCTTGTTTTTCATTGAAGGCTTGTTCTTATCTATTCTATGATGTTTAATTATGTACTTGTATCAGTGTATCAAGTGTGAGATCTTTTAGGAAGTTGTATATGTACTTTATACTTGGTTATTAGTGCATACCCTATAACTTGTGCAGTGGGTGTTGTTTCATTGTGTGTATCTTATGGTATTAATTGTATTTATGTTTCATTATTATGATGTTGTACTTTTTATTCATTTGCTTTCGGTGGAGATTGTATATTATTTTTTGTACTTGGTGGATTAATTAATGTATATGTAATTTTACGTCATGGAACCCTTGAGAGTTGTTAATTGTAATTGAGTTGTACTTATTTACTTATTTATATCTTATGTTGCATTGCTTCCACATGGTTATCATTATTATTTTGTTAGCTCTTAAGAAAAAAATTATTCTGTAAACATAGTAACATGTTTTAGGTTAAATTTTCATGGGTTCCCTGGCAGGGTGTTACATACTGCACATGGACTTAGGTTCCTCCAAATCAATCATTTCCTCAAAAATTCTTGAGCTTGTTTGTTCAACTCCTCATTCTCAGTAGGAGTCATCCTATGAACTGCCTTATTTAGCAAACTATCTCCAAGGATTAAGTCTATTTGATGACTGATCTTCTTTATTTGTGCTAATCCCTCAGGGACATTATCAGAGATGTGTGAGACCTACCAAATAGTCATATTTACTCTGCTTTATTTTTCATGCTTTCGGTACTTATTTCACATACATACTTGATTATTTGGGACACTTATGTATTTAAGGATCTGTTGAATCCTATGTTATATGTTCGGTACCTGATTATGTATCAGGGTACACTCAAGATACTATATGTTTTGATTCAGTTTCAATTATGATTATGTTACATATGATGTTATATGATGTTTTAAAACTATTGCGATGAAAAGTTGGTTTAGGAAACCAAAGTTATGCTTAAATGATTGATTTACAGACATAGTTTTTAAACCATGCAATATTGATGATGTATTGTATTTATATCATGTTGTTTGGACCTACTAATGTGTGTAATGAGTGTGCAAGATAAGTTGACCATGGATCTATATGCGGGGATCCAGTATTGGAGCCTATGTTTATACCATGCATACCAAGGTCCTCTTTGTATAAAGAAATGTGGACCTTGTTGTATAGTCTTTTATTTCGTGAATGTGGTTTGCATGTGTGTATTTAATTTAGTAAATGTTATTGTGAAATAGCCATGTCATTGTTTTGATTAAATGTGCCAAATTTAGCAAATTATGGCTTATGTGTTGGCATGGTTAGTATTTTGTATTTGATTGGGTCAAGGGCTTGCCTAGGGTGTAACCGTAGGGTAGGATCAACTAACCTTGGGTTGGGAAGTTTCTAGAAGTCAACCAAGACTTGAAATCCATGGGTAAACTTTAGGTGGAGTTTAGGAGGGTCTTTTGGGCTCCCATTGGTTTACTGGGGTCAATTTCAACTACCCGGGTTGGTACCTTAGGGGTTAGGGGTCATTTTCAGCCCATTAAGAGCCTTAAAACTTATTTATGACCCCCCTAAAGTCAAGGTTTTTATTTTGATCAAAATTGAAGAGTTGTGAGGTTTTAGTTAACCTCTCTCTTCTTCCCAAACTTGCATTTAACTCCATTTATGGTGAAGGAAGGCAAGTGGGAAGAAGGGAATGGAAGTTTCTTCCTCTCTTCTGATTGGCTCCTAGATTTTAGGAGGTTTGCCTATTTAGGGAAAACTTGGAGTAAGGTTTAGTTGTTCACCCACTCTCTAGATTTGGAGACCACTCATTTTGAAAAAAGCTTAGGAAAGAGGCTAGTTGGAAGGAGATTCAAGGTTTTCAGAATATCAACCTTTTCTTGGATCAAGGTAGGCCTTGTGCTATTTTTTGTTAGTTCTTGCATATGTTTGAGCTTGGAGCTCCATTAATGGAGTCCATGGCTTTTCAAGGTTTTGAGTTTGAAAATTTAAGTTTTGTAAATGTTATTTTTATTTTGTGATTTCATTTTGGGATGGATTTCTTCAAGGTTTACTCACCTTAGGGAGGGTGGAGTAACCTTGAAGGGGGTAGTAGGATGTAGACACAGGATGTGTAGAGTCTCCCATGTGTGGAGGGATAAAACATGGGGTTCCACGATACCCATGATGCCAAGCATGGCCTATGGGCACTTGGGGGGCATAAGGAGAGTTAGACTGTATCTCTTGGAGATGGTCTTCCCAAGTCCATGTGTGGCTTGGGATATTTGTATTCTGTTATGGCTTCTCCTCCCGGTAGTCCATCTCTACCCCATTTTCAGGAAGGTCTCTTGGAGGCCTTCCTCTTGTAAAACTCAGATGGGATTTTGACTCGAATGTTTTAGCTTATGTGTGGATGTTTTTACTTCTTGTTTGAAATCTGTTTGTACCTCGTTCCTAAATGGATCCCCTAGCTCGGGGGTGGCCATGAAATGGCTTAGGTTGGGAGGTGAGCCTCCGTGGTCAATCGTAAAATTTTAGGTACCCAACGGGACACAGGGCTTGTAGGAAATTATGGACTTAAGAAGATTTCCTTTTGTAAATTGTTGAAATATCTCTTTTCATGTAAATGTTCGAAATGGAATCAGAGTTTCTCCATGTATAATAAACTTGGATTTTTTTGTTAAATTGGAAAGATTGTTTAAATGAAATTATGGAATTATGGACTCAATAACCTATTTTTGGATTATGTATGAGTAATAGACCACGATGCAATTTTATTCTTATAATTTTTTTTAAAAATGTGTTTGATTTTATAGGAAAATAATAGTTTTGAGGAAATTCATATACTGTTCGGTAAATATTAAATTTGTAAATTTCTTAGTTAATCATGGAAATCCCAATTTGAAAATAAATAAATTAAAATTATCTTTAGTTGTATTTAAATTAGTTAAGATTGTTATTAAGTTTAGAATGTTTTAACTTGGATTATTATGACAAACTGTAAATTTAAAGTTCCGTTTAAATCTTGCTATAAAAAAAAACGTATGAGAAATTAGAAATAAAATTTAATTGCTAAGTTTGTTATAGTAATCTTGTTAGTATTACAAGTTAGTAAACTACTAAATTAATCTAAGTTAGTATGGTTACTTAATTAAAATTAAGATTAATTTAATGGATTTAGAATGAAACCTTATTTTAAAAAAAAAACATGTATATTTCCACACTTAGAAAATTTTATGGAATTTCTCAGAAAAAAAAATGCCTAAAATCAAATTTTAAATTGGCTAGGTTATTAAGCTGGTAATATGGATTGCTATGGTGGTTTCAAACTAAAAAAAACATTCCCCTAAATACTCGTTGTTTAATGATTCAGGGAGCTATTTCCACCAGCAAATACCTTTCTTAAAATTAAAATTTGCTAATTATTTCTTTATATATATCTCTTAATTAGTGGATGATTAAATAAATTATTTAAACACAATTTTTTTTTAACCCTACCATTTCTTTAATGCGCTGGGCGCATAGTTTTTATTTTATTAAAAAATACTAATGTTATTTTTTTTAGCAAATGGGGGGCGGGTCGAAGCCCTACCCCCACCGCTTGTTTCTACCCTCCCCGTAGTATTTCGGGCGGCGCTGGTTGGTGGCGCTGACACCCGCACCACCACTGCTACAGCAGTGATGGCCGGGAGCAGCGCCTGCCATCGCCTTTGCTTCCCTTTCTCGGCCTCAGCGTGTGAGATCCCCTGCTCCGCCACCGCCTTCCCTTCTGCCACCGACACTCCCTCCTTTGCTTCCTCCACCTGCTTCCTCCTCCCCCTTCCGACAATGTGCTCGGCCCTGTGCGCGAGCAGCCACAGGAGCACAAGATGTTAAAAAGGAATGTTGCGGGGGTTAAATGAAACATAATTTAATTTTGCATTAGGTTGTTTTTTTTTTTTGATATATTTTATAATAATGTTAATATTAATTAATTGAAGTGTTTACTTTTATATAATAGTTGTCTTATTTCATTTATAGATTAAGTTTTTTTTTATATGTTAAATTTCATTTTAATTATATTAAATTATAGTTTGCCAACATATATTATTCAATTTATGATTGTAAGTTCATCTTCTTTTTAGTTTAGCTATTTATTTGCTAATATTGTTTTTAATTATTGAATTAGTTTTAATTGGATTAATTATGATTTAGACATTAAATGAAATTTGATAGGTTTAAACTATATCATTGATGTTTTATTTAGAATAATTAAATTTGATAAATTCGAATAGTATGTTTGACTTTAATTTTAGAATTAAAGTTTTAAGTTTGGAGTGGATATTTAAATGAATAAATAAATCATTTAAGACATTTATTTCATTGAATTCAGATGTTGATTTTAAATTAGTTGTTATTATAAAGGTAAATATTTCCATTTAGATAGTTAAATTGATAAATGAAGTTGTTTAAATTATTATATTGGACATAGTTTATTGTTAATAATTTATTAACTCTAATGGTTGGATTAACTAATATTGTCAAAATTCTTTGTAGGATTGAGTATCTTAACTAGATCTCTTTCCTTTCTAGTTTACTCACTCATTTTATTAGCCTCATTTGAATTAAATGAATGTTTGTTCGATACTACCCATGTAAAACCTTTATGATTAATGTTTTGTCGGGCGGGATACCACCAACTCCTAGTGGTCACGTCTGGGGTCATTATGACAGTTTTAGATTTGTTGACCAAATTTTCGCGCACAGTTGACTTGTGGTCAACCATAGTAAAAACAAACCTTGGGATTTTCCTCGGTTTGCATGCTTAGACATTCCCCTTTATGTTGTATCACATAGCAGAGTTTGGGAAGCCATTTTATGCATAGTTGACTTTTTGGTCAACTTAGTCAAACCTTGGACATCACCTCAGTTTGTGTGTCCCAAGCCTTCCTTAATGCATTTTGTATTCTTTTAGCTTGGTTGCACGTACTTTGGTGCAAGGTTGACTTTTAGTCAACTATCTCAATTTACGTACCGGTCGGAGTTAATAGTCTAGGTTACCCTGTAGCATCGTTAGGAGTTGTTTGATGAAGTTTGACTATTGGTCCAACTTGGTCAACTTGGTCAAACTTCCTATGATTTGACCTTTAGGGTGTTGTTAGACTCTTCAACATAATTAGTTGTTTGTTATCTCTCTTCACCATTTTGCATGCACATAGAGACTTGTGCCAGTTAATGCTTCATTCCTAGTTGCGTAAGTGTGTTTAGATTAGAAGGTTAGTAGGTTTTAAGAAAAAAATTTGTAGTTGTGTTTTGCTCAACTTCTGGGCATGACAAGATGACTAATCTTCCTTATTGGTGGTAATCCCTCAGGAACATTATCAGACATAATGTCTTGACACTCATTCAACAAACCTGGAACCTCAACTAGAACTTCCCTATTATCTTCCTTATCCATTATAGGAAGTAAAGTATAACACAAATGTTCATGTTTCATGTCTTCTAAAATTCTTATCCCATCAACAAAACATACTCTAGCACTACTACATACCTTTTCTTCTTCTTTTGTGAGGGGTTTTAGCTAATGAGGAACTCCATCCTTTTTCAAAGAGTATGTTTTTGCTAGACCATCATGTATGGATCATTTGCCAAGATTCCAAAACCTCCCTAACAACATATGGCACACATCCATGGGTATGATGTCACAAACCACCTCATCTTGGTAGCCTCCAATATTGAACTTTACCAGGCATTGCTCATTGACTAATACTTTGTGGTAATTTTTTAACCAAGAAATCTGATATAGATGTGGGTCTCTCTCTCTCTCTCTCTCTCTCTCTCTCTCTCTCTCTCTCTCTCTCTCTCTAACTTTTTGACCATCTCTTCTGATACTACATTATCATTTCTTTCATTATCAATTATCACATCACAACAATTATCCTCACACTTGCACCTAGAGCGAAATAGGCTCTTCCTTTGACCTAACTCCTTTTATTAATTTAGTAGGGTTTCCCTATCAATGAGGGTTTCTCCCCTCTAAGCATCATTTGCATGCTTTAATTGAGCTTCTTCATTTGCATGCGCAACTTGTGCTTGGTCTCCAGTCCTTCTATCCATCATTCCTTAGTGTTGTGGACATTCACAGGCTTGATGCCATTCCTCACCATAATGGAAACAAGTTCCTCTAAAGCCACATCTCCTAGATTCTTATCCAAGTCTTCCTCTTCCTCTTCCTCTTTGCTCTCCATTATTTTGATTAAGAGAGCGATTGAAACTATCATTCCTTTGATTTTGGCTAGAACCCACATCTTCATTTTTCCTCTACTCCTCATTTTGATTCCCAAAGGATCTTCCACCACTCCTTCCTCCTTGAATTTACCCTCTTTTCTCACCTTCAAATCTCTTTCTTAGCTTCTCTTATAGACCCTTAAAGCAACTTGGTATGCATCTTCAATAGTGGTCATTTTGACCAGGCTTAGCTCCTCCTAAATACTTGGTCTCAACCCATTAAGGTAACTGAAAACTTTCTCCTTGTTGGCCTCTACATGGCTTGTCCTGATAATCATTTAGTAAGAATCTTCTATATACTCCTTGACAAACTTGCTCCCTCATCTTAACCCTTGGAGTTTCTTCAACAAATCAAACTCATAGTCTATTAGAATGAATCACTTCTTCATTTTTTCAACCATTTGATCCCACTTGGTGATCTTTCCCTTTCCTCTCCTATTTCTTTATTGTTGGACCTCCTTCCACCAAATACTATCATGGCCCTTCAACTTTGTCTTTGCAAACTTGACCCGATTTGGGTCCTCTGTCTCCTCATACTCAAAATATTTCCCCATCTCATTTATCCAATCAACAAACTCTTTTGGGTTCAGATTTATAAAGTAATAAAAACCCCAATCTTGGGTCTTTTCCTTATCTTCAAAATGACCCTTATTAGCCACACTTTATTTTGTTCTTCAACTTCTTCTACTTCATCCTCAGATGGATCTTCAACCTCTTCTTCCTCTTCACTTTCTTCCCCTCTACCCAAGTTGAACCTTCTTCTCAACTCCTCTTACAATGCATTGATCTATCTTTGAAGGGCCCTAAAACTCTTGTCTGCTAGAGAATTTCTACCACCACGCAAACCATACATCACTTTGGGAGGCATCTTGACCTCAAGTCCACAATCACAAGTCTTGGTGCAAATTACCTCACAGTTGATGCTTTGTCCACACACTCAAGAACAACTTGCTCTGATACTACTCGATGAGAGTAGAACTCTGGAGAAAAAATGAATACAATAGGAAATATACTTTCTATTATCTGAATAAAGATGCTTACTACATGCCCATTACAATAAAAAATAAAAACTACATGCCTCATAGACTACAACACTTTTAGATTCTGGAGAAAAACCCTTCTCCCAATACCTCCTCTCAAATCTACCTTTCCACCTTAAAGATAGGTCTTAAATAACCTAGTTTTAGTTTTGGAGCCAAATTGAAATTTGACAGTTGGGTGCGAAAACAAAAGATTCAAAATTCAAATTTACATCGGGTTCGAAAATATGGCAGTTCTTGAAAAGTGGTCCAACTTCCGGGAGGCATAACTTTTGATCTGGGACTTCAATTGATGAACCGTTTACATCGTTATAAATATCTCTAAGCAATCTATAGAAAAGATCATCCCCTTATTTTTGAGGCCATATGAGATTGCTTAGTGCCTCAAACTTGAATCTGAAGGTTTTTCAATAGGTTTTTGAAAACATAAAAACTGTAATAACTTTCAAATGGTGAATGATCTTGACCTAATTCTTTCACCAAAGTGCTTAATATTCCATTTAGAAGCTTCCCTTGCATTCATGTCCTCATCTTCCTTATAATTCATGCTGTCCTACAAAATAGCCTATTTTCCCTAAAATGTAGCAATTTCCTAAAAAATAATAAGTTGACCTAGAAATGTAGCAGTGTGATTTTAAGAGTTCGAACCTCTATTTTCCCAAATGGGTATCCAAAAATACAACACATCACAAAAACTAGTAACAAATAATATTTTTGGGTGATGTAGTATTGCCCTAACACCGTTGGATACTCATGCATCATCTTTCATAATTTCCTTTTGGGTTTTTGTGGAGTTCAAGCTATTGCATCAACATTTGTGGTTATATCCAAAGAAACATTACATCATCAATGTATGAGGTAATTCAGATCTAGTTTCTATTTCATCTTTCCTTATGTAATTTTATTTCATTTTCAAGGTTGATTCCTAAATAGGGGTTTGAATAAGGCAAACCCATTTAGCCAATCTTCTTCCCTAGTTTTTTTGTTTACATGAATAATTTACAGAGCCACCAAAAATTTTCTGGGCAGATCAAGAACTATCAAAGGATCATTAGAAAATTCAATCAAAAACACCAGGGACAAGTCACCATTGATGTCATGTCCTAGAGGTACATGTCACCATTGCCATCATGTCCCCTACATTTTGATCCTAGATTTGGCAAGAAGTTAGGTTACAACCTCCATGTCTCAGATATGCAGTTATAGGTCATCCCAAGACTTCGATAGTTGGGAATTTGCATATGAAAACTCACTTCTCCTATTTTATTTCCAGGTGCATTCAAATTTTTCTCCATTCCCTTTTACTTTAGTTTTCTCAATTTGATTAGATTAGATTTGTTCTTATTTAGTCTCTTACATATTAATTTCAGTCCCCTCCTCAATTTTAAGCAATAAAGGAATAAAAAACCCTTCAAGCACATATATTGCATTGGCCTTTTTCTTACAAAGTGGTGCTAATCATATTTGTCTTGAGGTGGTTTTGTATTCCAATGTGCCATATGAATTGGGGAAAATAACCCTTTTATGTGATCCCCATTTCCTATTGTATATATAGTTGGGGATGATATCCTCATTACCAAATCATCTCCCAGACTTTATTATTCTCAAGCAGCTTATATCTTTCTATCTAATTGTTATGTTTTTGTCCTAATTATAGTTGAATTTTGTAGCTTGCGTCTAACTATGATAGGGAGGATTTTGTTTTTGCAGACATTTTGGATAGGGCAATTTGCCATTATAATCTCTTCCATAACAAGACACAAGTTGGAGGTTTGTTTTCAACACATTATTTGAGGAAAAAAATGAGTATGTAAAGGTATTTGATGCAATTAAAAGTGGGCTCATGAATGAAAACTGCCATTTTTTTCCACAAAGAATGAGCTACATTTTTTGATTTCCTATCCCCTCAAACCACGACGAACATTTCTCGAGTGTTTCTAGCTCTCCATAAATTGCTCATGCATAGGCTAATGTCGATGCCAACACATAGCTCACTCATTCACTCATTCATGAGTGATAGGACCCTCACGAGCATGGTGTAGGCCCTTCAACGGTTCATTTTGATGAAGGCAAAGCTCCTGTCTATGAGGAAGTTGCAGAGACTTTTTGTATTTTTAAGTGAGGCACATTTTGGTTTCCTGCTTTGAATTTTGGGTTGCATGGATTTTGCCTTGTGAATTGCTTCTAAGGTTATCCTGGGTTGCATGGATTTTGCCTTGTGAATTGCTTCTAAGGTTATCTCCATTGTAATGTTTGTTATTCGAGGCCATAGTGGTTCTTTTTGATACTGGGTTATATATATGCTGATAACTCTGTAATTCATAGCTCTCTTTCTGGACTAGCACTACCCTAGGCTAGTCATATGGTAGCTCCTTTTGTCTGTCGGTTGAGTCCATGGTGTCTCATTTTGTTACACTCCTATATTAGTCTTTTCCTAATTTGTAATACACTTTTTATGTTAATATAAATATTCATACCGTCGACCTTTTACTCAATTTTTTTTTAACAAAACTAAATAAAATACTTATTACTACAAATATAACTAAAAACACAAATCATAATAATTTATGATTATCTATAATTAAAAAGTTATTGTATTTATAAAATAAAATTAAAATTAATTATAAAAGTAAAAGTACGTACTCGCCATAACACTAGTTAATATCTATAAAATTCAACATAGAAGTATTCTAAATATTTGGGAAGTTCTGAAGTTTGATAAACTATTTGATATGATATTGCCGTGAAGTTGTGAACATTCCATTAAGCCCTATATATTTTTTTGGAGCGGCTTCTGCAAGTCCTTACCATCACTCCACTGCACTAACACTGGAAGCTGCCGACTCGTATTAGAGCGTGGGCCTTAAGAAAGGTCTCGGTATTCTTAAACGCATCTGTCCAGGGCTCTATCGAAGATTAGTGTCAGGCAACCCCAGTCATTTGGGGCACGGGTTACATATTCCTTGCAGAGTGTGAGACATTGAATCTGGATGTTTAATTTACTGTATGCTCATGAACTATCGATTCATGACAGCCATTGCATTTTCAACTGTATACAAGGAGCATACTGTTTATTTATCCTCTGTTTGTATATTGAATCAAAGCATACATTGAGACAAGCAATGTCTTTTCGGCATTGAACATTGCAGACTAAGGTATTTTATGTTCTGGATATTTGTTACTAGCGTGCTTCCATTACTGTATATTCTAATTGGTCTGCAAAAAGCTGTGAGCTGGATTAATCTGTGCCCTAGTTTTGGAAACATTGCTATTATCCCTAGTTGGGAACATTTCATTGTAAGGTATATACTTGATTGTGTTGTTTTAGTTTGAAGGTCTGAATTAGAATTCTGCTTTCAGGTTCAGGGTTTGGGTTTCAAATATTTATTAGAGCGTTTTTCTAAAAATATAGATTTTGTATGCGTTCATGTGCTATTTTTAGGTTTTTGATTGCTACTGTGTTGTGTTTGAGTACAGATTTAAATTGTTAAGGAAAACACCAACTTCAGGATTTCCGGTCATCAAAGGAGAACCCTGCCTGGGTTTGCTAACCTGCCAGAGCTTCAGTTGAGGGTTTAACATTAGAAGAGTTTCGTTCTGAAACTTTGTAGGCAGCGGAGTAGCCCTTTTATCTTGGAGAGGGTGGGTTAACAATGTTTCTCTATAATTTAACGCTGCAGCAAGCCACAGGTGTGGTTTGTGCAACTTATGGCAACTTTATGGGTGGAAAAACTCAGGAAATTGTGGTAGCCAGAGGAAAAGTGCTGGACTTGTTACGGCCAGATGA
This sequence comes from Chamaecyparis obtusa, assembly GCA_027943335.1. Lineage (NCBI taxonomy): Eukaryota > Viridiplantae > Streptophyta > Pinopsida > Cupressales > Cupressaceae > Chamaecyparis > Chamaecyparis obtusa. The sequence goes on from BSBK01003760.1 coordinate 1,791,057, forward strand.
TAATGGGAAACTCCAGACAATTCTTTCTGTTGAAATCTTCGGTGCTGTTCGGTCTCTGGTGCAATTCAGGCTTACAGGTTCACACAAGGATTACATTGTTGTTGGGTCTGATTCTGGAAGGATTGTGATACTTGAATACAACAAAGAAAAGAATGTTTTTGAGAAGGTTCATCAAGAGACCTTTGGCAAGTCAGGATGCAGGAGAATAGTCCCTGGCCAGTACTTAGCGGTGGATCCAAAGGGTCGTGCTGTAATGATCGGTGCCTGTGAAAAACAAAAACTTGTTTATGTCCTGAACCGGGATAATGCTGCCAGGCTTACCATTTCGTCACCTTTAGAAGCTCACAAATCTCACACAATAGTTTACTCTATATCTGGTGTTGATTGTGGTTTTGACAACCCTGTTTTTGCTGCCATAGAGCTCGATTATTCTGAAGCTGACCAGGATTCTACTGGATTAGCAGCAAATGAGGCACAGAAGCATTTGACCTTTTATGAGCTTGATCTTGGTCTCAACCACGTTGCCCGCAAATGGTCGGAGCCCATTGACAATGGTGCAAATATGCTTGTCACTGTACCTGGAGGTGGGGATGGTCCTAGTGGGATTCTTGTTTGTGCAGAGAATTTTGTTATCTATAAGAACCAGGGGCACCCAGATGTTCGTGCAGTTATTCCAAGGAGAGCAGATTTACCAGCTGAACGTGGTGTGTTGATAGTATCGGCCGCAACCCACAAACAAAAGTCAATGTTCTTCTTCCTGCTGCAGACTGAGTACGGAGACATCTTCAAGGTTACGCTAGAACATGATAATGATCAGGTGAGCTGTGAAAACTAATGAACTAGTAATCATCCTTCTTACCAATTACTCAAAACGAGGCACATTGGAAAATATTAAAAATCTTTAATCTATCTCTCATTTGTTCTCTTATCTCTGCCTTTATGCAGTCCATGGATGTTATCTTGTCGTGTTTTATCATTTGAGTGTGGTGTATGCATTCCTTTTTGAATAATTCAAGAGATTTGCTTGTATATTTTACACATGTAAAGCCAAACCTGATAAATGTTTCCTTTCAGGTCAGTGAATTGAAGATAAAATATTTTGATACAATTCCTGTAACTGCAGCAATGTGTGTTCTTAAGTCGGGTTTTCTCTTCGCTGCCTCAGAATTCGGAAATCATGCCCTCTATCAGTTCCAGGGAATAGGGGATGATGCAGATGTTGAGTCATCTTCTGCAACACTCATGGAAACAGAAGAGGGATTCCAGCCTGTCTTTTTTCAGCCTAGGGGTTTGAAGAACCTTGTTAAGATTGATGACATAGAGAGCCTCATGCCAATAATGGACACAAAAGTTGTCAATCTCTTTGAGGAAGAAACCCCACAAATTTTTGCCCTTTGTGGGAGGGGTCCCCGTTCCTCTTTACGAATATTAAGACCTGGTCTTGCGGTTACTGAAATGGCCGTGTCACAGTTACCAGGTATTCCTAGTGCAGTTTGGACAGTCAAAAAGAGTGTAAACGACGAGTTTGATGCATACATTGTTGTCTCCTTTGCCAATGCCACTCTGGTGCTGTCTATTGGTGAAACAGTTGAGGAAGTTAGTGACAGTGGATTTCTTGATACTACTCCTTCACTGGCTGTATCTCTTCTAGCAGAGGATTCCTTAATGCAAGTGCATCCTAATGGAATTCGGCACATTAGGGCAGATTCACGTATAAATGAATGGAAGACCCCAGGGAAAAAGACAATAGTAAAAGTGGGCTGTAACAGATTGCAAGTTGTAATTGCACTCAGTGGGGGAGAGCTTATTTATTTTGAGATGGATATGACAGGGCAACTAATGGAGGTGGAGAAACGTGAAATGTCAGGAGATGTGGCTTGTTTAGATATTGCTCCAGTTCCTGAAGGCAGACAGAGGTCAAGATTTTTGGCGGCAGGATCATATGACAGCACAATTCGCATATTATCTTTAGATCCTGATGACTGTATGCAGATATTGAGTGTGCAGGCTGTAAGTTCTCCACCAGAATCTCTTCTCTTGCTGGAAGTTCAAGCATCTGTTGGTGGAGAGGATGGTGCTGATCATCCAGCTAGTGTGTTTCTGAATGCTGGTTTGCAGAATGGTGTTCTTCTTAGGACTGAAGTGGATATGGTCACTGGACAACTTTCAGACACACGTACAAGATTCTTGGGTTTGAGAGCCCCAAAACTTTTTTCCGCTGTTGTCAGGGGTCGCCGGGCAATGCTTTGTCTTTCAAGCAGGCCTTGGTTAGGTTATATTCATCAAGGACACTTTCTTTTGACTCCTCTTTCTTATGAAACGCTGGAATATGCGGCTTCTTTTTCTTCTGATCAGTGTGCTGAAGGTGTGGTTGCAGTTGCTGGAGATGCATTGAGAGTTTTCACAATTGAAAGGTTGGGAGAAACTTTCAATGAGACTGTTATGCCACTGAGATATACACCAAGAAAGTTCATTTTACATCCTAAGCATAAATCTTTAATTATTATAGAAAGTGACCAGGGGGCATTTACTGCAGAGGAACGTGAAGCTGCCAAAAAGGAATGCCTTGAAGCTGCTGGATTAGGGGAGAATGGGAACATGGAGATTGAGCAGCAGAATGGGGATGATGAAGAGAAGGAAGATCCTCTACCTGATGAGCAGTATGGTTATCCAAAAGCAGAGTCAAAGAAATGGGCATCTTGCATCAGGGTTTTGGATCCTAAATCTGGTGAAACAACATGCATCTTGGCCCTGCAGGATAATGAAGCTGCATTTAGCATTTGTTCTGTCAACTTCCATGACAAAGAACATGGAACTCTTGTTGCCATTGGAACTGCAAAAGATTTAGAATTTTGGCCCAAAAAGAACTGTTCGGGTGGATTTATTCATCTCTACAAATTTGTGGATGATGGGAAATCACTTGAACTTCTGCATAAAACACCAGTTGATGGAGTTCCATTGGCATTATGTCAATTCCAAGGCCGTCTATTGGTTGGAATTGGGCAGGTGCTGAGAATTTATGATTTGGGCAAAAGGAAATTACTTCGGAAATGTGAGAATAAGCTTTTTCCTAATACTATTGTATCCATTCACACATATGGGGATCGGATTTATGTTGGTGACATTCAAGAGGTATGAGATCTCTATTCCCTGATTTTCGGTATATTTATTTATAAAAAACGAATATTTTGAGATGCAGGGTGGATGCTATTTATGGGATATATCTATGTATTTATGTAAATACTTATTGTGCTGTAATGTCTTTCTTTTGAAATTTGAAGTTGCCTTTATAGGTTTGTTAGTCTCTATATGCTACTAATTTGGGTTTAGTACTTTCGTCATACAGTTAAAGAAAAAAAAATCTTTTCTTATTTTTTATTGTTGATTTTTTAACGTTCTATTGGGTAGACTTGTGATCCTTCATTTTAGTGACTGCTATTCTCATTCTTTGCAGACAACCATTTGTACATATAATGAATTTCATGCATCTGGGTTCACCGAATAATAACACGATTCTTCTGTTTCAGAGATAACTGCCTGGTCAAAATCAGATAAATATTTCGGTTTTAGACACTTGATATTATCTTTTTAAAAATAGTTTTATGATAAGCATTGAGTATTTGCAACATGATGTAGAAAGCAATGAGCTGATAATAACTAGGAATCATATAATCATCATAAACTCATTTGAAACATTTCAAATCTGATTTAAAACAAATTGTAGACCTGATATAATCACCATACATTGAATCGGAATGCTGAGAAATGTTTCCAGCACCAATGCTAGCCTTCATTAGGACAAGGGCAATTCAAGCGTGATTTCACAAATCTCCAAGAAAACTCCAAACTGCTCCAGCTCCAAGATAAGTCAATCAGCTATATTAGATACCTTCAAGACAAATTTTCAGACCACCTAATTTGCAGACTTTTGACCTCTTTTGAAACCCACGTACAGGACTCCTAGTAAGGGTGACTATGCCAGAAAATTCAGATATTCACCCAACATCAAATGACCACTCAAATTGGAACGCCCAGCTAAGAGGAATCCATTAAAAAACTACATTGAAGAATATCAAGCCTTAGAAATAGCACACCATCACACCAGGAAAGCTTCCATTCTCTTTGAAACCCAAACCACACTCAGAATAAAGCACACACAATACCAAACACTAGAACCCATATCAGAAGACTATTTAAATCTTCATCTTCTTCAAATCCAAAATCACTCACAAAGCCAAAATCTCTGAAATACTCAAACCAAGAACACCAACCAGCTAGGGTGGATGTTTCACCACTAAAACCAGCAAACTAGACGGATTTTGTCCCCAGCCAGCAAAAGAAGTACTCCCTAAGCACATTACAGAAGCATAACATTAAGTTGTCAATTCATCTATGAACAAATGAGAGCTCAAACTCAAATATATAATGTGAGGGAAAAGTTAGGGCAAATCTCATTTGAATTTGAATTACCTTCTCTCCCATTTCACTCTATGAAATGTCATAATTTTCACCCTAAGAGGTTCAACCCTCTTCTTGAGCTCACAATATAGTATTTTTAAACACTTTAAAACATTCTCCAAAATTGATGTCACTTTAGTAGGGGACATATTAATCTTTTTTTAAAAAAATATTTAAAAACACCTCTTTTCCATGGCTTCAGACCGGAAATTCATACTTGCCTTTTACAAACAACTTTAAGTTACCACTTCACTAGGCAATGAACTAGGGGAACACTTCATAAATCCATCACCCTCACTTAAGTTATAAAGTAACTTTATAAAACAACTTAAGTGACATAAATCAAATATCAACCTGAAAAGCTTAGAACGGTACTGAACTGGAAAGCATTGCAGTGAATTGATAGAGGATAGAAGCCAAGAGTAAGTACTTAAAATATCATTTATTAAAATTAGCCATATGCTATAAATAGGAACTCTGTCGAATACTCTGATAACCTCTGCTAGAGATCTACTTGGGACATTGAGTCCCCTAACCAAATCCACTTAGCCTACGAGAACCCAAGAATAGGCTAATGGAAACCTCATACTGAACTAGATGCAATAGGAGACATTACAAACTATGCACGAGGTTGCGTTCAAAACAAAAGATAGTGGAGCTAGAGGGTTGCGTGCTAAGTCCCCACAAATAATCTATAATAGTGATGATCTATTATTGCTGAAGAAAGGTGCTGATGGATTTATGACCCATTTATTTTCATTAGAAGCCGATAAATCGAATTCCCCACACATCCAGATTTACAAGCAAATTATAGATCATCGCTCAATGGTTTTTCAAGATATGTCTAAAAGATTGCCTCCAAAGAGAGATCATAATCATGCCATATGAAAAGTGCTAGGAAACTAGCTGCCCAGCATCAAGCCTTTCATGAATCCATCTATACAAAAAAATGAGATTGAAAAGTTTATTCAAGAAATGCTAGAGGCAGGTATTATCAAGCATGGCCAAAGCATTTACTCCTCATCTTTGGTGATGGTGCAAAAAAAAAAAGGATCAATTTTGGTGCATGTGCTCATGCTACAAAGTGCTCAACATATATATAAGTTTTTGATTCCAGTCATTGATTATTTGCTAGATGAATTGAATGGAGCTAATCTTAGATCAGGGCATCATCAAATTTGAATTAAGGAAGAGGATATTCCTAATGCATTTGGTCTTACCAATGCACCATCTACATTTTAAAGTTTGATGAACTCAATCTTTAAGAAATTTTCAAGGATGTTTGTATTAATGTTTTTTTTTTATGATTTATGGCGAGACTTGGGAGGAACATCTGCAGCATGTAGATCAAGCATTACAAGTTCTCAAAGATCATGAGTTCTATCTAAGCCTTCCAAGTGTGCTTATGGTTTAAAGAGGTGGAGTACTTGGGAGACATGGTTTCGCATGAAGAAGAAGAGGTGGATCCAAACAAAATTAATGCTATCATGGAATTGCATGTTCCCAAAACCATTGAGAAATTGAGGAGTTGCTTAGGATTGACTGGTTACTATAGAAGATTTGTAAAGAACTATAGTTGTATATCAATACGCCACACAACTCTATTGAAGAAGGATTCTTTTCAATGGAATGAGTTATTTGATATAACATTTGAGAAATTGAAGGAGGCTATATGTATTACCCCAGTTCTTGCTACTCTAGACTTCACCAAGGGTTTTATTGTGGAGTGTGATGCTTCTAGAAATGGCATAGGAGCAGTTCTCATGCAAGAGGGTCAGCTGATTGCTTTTGAGAGTCGTCAATTAATGGGTAAGAATCAATTCATACCTATTTATGAGAAGAAAATGCTAGCTATTCTTCATGTAGTCAAACAATGGAGGCCTTATCTAGTGGGAATATGTTTTAAAGTTAAGACAAATGATGCTAGCATAAAGTGTTTTTCGGAACCAAGATTATCTTCTGAAGAGCAATAAAATGGGTAACTAAGACGTTGGGATATGACTTCGAAATTTTATATAAGAGAGGGAAGGAAAATATTGTGGTAGACACACTATTTGGGAAGGATGTGAACATTGAAGCTTTATTATGTGCCATTTCAATTAACGACTAGATTGGGTAGGAGAAGCCAAAATAGAGTGGCAAAATAATGTTGCTACAACTAATTTCATTCAACAGTTACAAAGTGACCCTAGTACTTCAAATAACTTTTGTTGGAATGGATATGCTTTGTGTTATAAAGAGTGATTATCCCTAAGCAAGAATTTAACTCTCTAACAAAAGACTCTCATAGAGCTTCATGAGTCTCTAGTTGGTGGTCATTCAAGATTATCGAACACATATCTTGGAATTAGGCAAGCCTTCCTTTGGGAAGGGCTCATAGGGGATGTTAAAAAATTTGTGGCCGAATGTTTGGTTTGTCAAAAAAATAAAGGGAGACAACCAAGACACTTAGTCTCTTGCAACCCTTAGTTATTCCTAGCCAACATTAAGAAGAGGTCTCTGTGAACTTCATCACAGGGCTTTTAAGATCGAAAGATAAGAATGTCATCATGGCAGTGATGGATCACCTAACTAAATATGCCTCATTGCATTATCACATCCTTTTACAACAAGTATTGTGGACAAAGCATTTTTGGAGAATATACAAAAGATACATATTATACCAAATATTATTGTTAGTGATCGTGATACTATCTTTACTAGATACTTTTGGACAGATTTATTCTTGTGTTTGGGTACTCAGTTAGATCATAGCTCTTCATACCATCCTCAATCTGATGACAAAACTGAGGTTGTTTATAAGTATTTGGAAGGGTTCTATGTTGTTTCACTTCAGATAAGAAATCTCAATGGGTAGATTGACTACAACAAGCAAAATGGTTGTATAACACTTCTTTCTATAGTTCATTAAAAGTGTCTCCATCTATGGCACTCTATGGATATCATCCTCCATCCATCACTTCATCATTGAGAGTGTCACCGAGAGTTCAGGTTGTATTTTCTTAAGATTGTAGCCTTATAAGCTAAATGTCACTGAAGCAACAGGTGAACAACAAGATTTCCCCAAAATATTATGGCCCACACCGAATCATGCGAAAGATAAGCAGTTACCTCAAACAATGATACATCCGTTTTTTCATGTTTACTGTTTTCAATGACATTTTGTGCAAAAGAAAGAAGACTTGGATGCAGAAACATCTTACTTGAATGTGTGCCCCACAAATAGCAAAGAGATAAAGGCTTTTGTTATGGATAAGTTCTACAAGCATATTTGGGAGAAAGAAAATATTATATCAATGAGTTCAATCCCATGTGTGATCATCTTTAGAAAGCGTACATAGGGATCAATATTTTATGCAGAGCAAATTTTTTTATGTCTGATTTAAGAACTAACTCTCACCAACTCTATTGTGAAACTGGGCATTGGAAAAGGCCAAAAGAAGCTTCGGAAGAAAGAGTGGGTATTTTTTGTACTTTTGGGAAAGTGGAAATAGAAAAGCATTTTAGTTTAGAATGTGATGCCTTCATGGACAGCAGGGACAAGTATGTTAATATCTTGACAGCTGGATCCTGGTATAATTTTTAAAGTAAGGGGACCAATAAGAAGTTGGGGATGCTCATCATCACCTTGCATAGGAAAAGTATTGACTTGCAGAAGTTGGTTTTATTGGGCGGGCTGTTCTATAGGCTATGTTTAGCCTCATGGATGTTAAAACTGTCTTTTCTTCTTCTCCCTAGACAAACAATATTTCCAGAGCTCGATAAAAAAGGAAGAATCATATTGGAACCTGAGTTCATTCTTCAGATACACATAAGGAAGCTAAGGACTAAAACGCTCATTGAGTATCTCATCCAGTGGAAGAATTCATGAGTTGAAGATGTCATATGCGAGGGTGAGAATTTCATTTGGAAGCCTTTACACTTGATTAGCATTGAGGAGAGTGCTTCTTTGGAGGGGGCATGTTATGCCTTTAATCTTAGTGTATGCATAGGGATATGGGTAGTGAGCTTGTGGCTGCCTTAATTAAGTCATATTATCATTATTATATTGTTATCAGTTATTTAGGTCAGCTTGGGTGATATCCCAGGAGTTGATCCCCTTTTTTAGGCTCCCACCTAAAAGAAGGGCAGTCCAGAAGCTTTATAGGTGTGGGACAAAAGTGCGCCCTGCAAAGCAACCTCCGGGGTTTTATAGAAGCTGACTCTTCTCTTGGTGTTTTGGGAAAGGGGGAAGAAAATTAAACAAAAACTAAGGCGATGCGCTGGAGATTGTGAAACCCTTTGAATTCCCTGTTAGAAACATTAAGAACATAAGACCCCATAAATGAGAACAGAACGCCACATACTCTTCATTGTTGGAAAGAGAACATGATGGCAAGATCCTAGACACAAGCCAAAACATTCATATCTTCCCGTGAGAAGCTCGCCAAGGCTCGTAGGAAATGTTCTTATCATCCCACTAAAACAACTACTTTGAAAGAATTTTGTTCACAAAATGGCATGGTATAACCCCAAATTACAAACATTGAAGGAGTAACCAGACATGATCCAATAATTTGCAAGTCTGAGATGAATTATATGAGCTTGGAATAACAAATAATAGCTACATTCATTCAGAATTGACATAGAGCCTTGAAATCATCCACAAAACAAAAGAAAACACATAGTAAAAGCCAATTGGGCATAGTCCAATACGTCTCCTCTATTGATCATGTGAAAATTACAATGCTAGGGTCTGAAAAATGAAATTGCAACTATTTCTAAGTGTTCTATACAAGAATAAAAGACTCTCAGAACGAAAATTCTAGATTTAACTGAACTCCTCAGATCGTGATCCCCCTTATACAATGTGCCCACATGCCCTTTTAAAGAAGAAAACCCTAAACAAAATCTTGAAAATGCAGCCAAGAAGGGCTCTGCAAATGTGCCATGTGGAGATCTTATTATGGCGGTTGCTATAGTTGTCTTGGCATGCCGATCTTGCATCATTGTTCTTTCTCCATACGCACAACATGGAGGCCACCTGTGCCTTTTGAAACCTCCTCGCAATGATTAGTCATTTTTGGCATGTGGAAATGCTGCATCTCCGAATCAAATCTTCCTCAAGATTTGCAACTGGGTGAAAAAGTGGCATTTTGCCTTGATGGAGGTGGACCCCACCACCTTTTGAAAGATGCGACCGCAGACTGGACACGCGACACGCTGGCAGGATTTTGTGAGTCTTTGCCCGCCCTTTAGCCTTCAAGAACTCCACGGTACTGACACGTGGCGCTCCCTGCAACGAGTGCACTCAAAAAGTGAAAGAGTTTGAAGGAAAAGAGCTTCGCGGGCTTGGTGGAAACTGTGTGACTTTGGCATTTTGCTACCCCGACTTCGAGGGGTCATAACTTTCCGCTTGTTGCTTAGAATTTGTAATGGCATACATCGTTGGAAAGGTCTTCAAGAGATCTACTTTTAGTCCCTTGGTACCTTGCCTTGTGCACATCATGCCAAGGGACGGACGGCAGTTTCAACCCCAAATTCTGCTCAGAAGGCCTTCGAAAATGCACTTTTCTGAAACATAGAGGAATACCGAAAAACAAATTTTTTGATTTTTTTCGTCTCTGCTCAATCTACCACTTCTACACTGCCACAAATTGCCTAAATTGCCTTCAGAATGCTCTGGGTGAAGGCTGAGGTAGATAACATCTACACTAGACATACTGAATTGTGTTCTCAGCTATTATCAAGTATATGCAGATTATTTCATATCATATTCCTCTTTTGTGCAAGTTATTTCATTATGCATTTGGTTGTATACAATAAGGCCGACATGTCTAAAAGTAAACAGGAAAAAAATGTCCTTTCTTACAATCTTTTCATAGTAGCTATCAATTAATGGTAAACTTCATGTGGCCAAAAGAAAGAAAGCACAAGCACAAAATAAAACCTAAGTCCTAATAGAACGGATACTTTCTCTTCATTTTTTACTAATATTGAAGGTGGCGATTCTGAAACCCATACTTGTATCTCTGTATTAGGTGGCTTAGATGTAAAGCCTTCAAATCTTCAACACTAATTTTAGATATGGTCCAGGAATGAGTTTATGCCTCATAATTGGGTAATGAATTCTAATTTACTAAAATGATTGGGCCATGCAGATACTGTAGATGAAAATTGATGTGCAAAATGTGTTCCAACAATGGGTCTTTGAATTTTAGTTGCTCCCAAAATTACCAACTGGAATTTTGTTATCTTCAGATGTAGTTTAATGTATGAATTTCACTCATAGTAAGAATGCAGATTTATATCATTGATAAAAGCCTAAAGGAAGAAATCAAATATTTGCATTTGTCATGGACATCACTAAAAGACTGCATATTTAGAATAGACATCACCATATGCATAGAAAAGTCATCTATTAGAGAGATCTTCACCTGGATACAGGCGGAAAAGATCTCCACTATAATTCAAAACAAATGGGGCAACTGCTACAGTCTACAAAATGTGAAACAAAATGATTAGAAGACTAATTGAAAAATAATGTTTATGTTGAGAAAAATAAAAAATACATTAAATGCAAATGCATGCACATATACAAAGAGAACGATACAATCATAAATGTCATCTATCTATCTAATGAGTTAAATATGCCCCTTTTTAAGATAAAAATGTAATCATTTTTTGTATTATTTTTAAAGACTTTGATGCTTTACACATTATTTCAGCACAAGGTGTTGTTTTATTTAGTTGGGCAGACATTCAGTTTTTATTTGAAGGGAAAGGGATCCAAATAATATATCTATCATTTGGCCATGTCCAAGAAGAGATTAAGGTCTCCTTCGAGGTTTCCCACTCCTTTCTATATGCCTTGTTATTTTCTATTTTGACATTGTTTTCAAATTTTACTCCACAAGAACAACACTTAACATCAATACCTATGGTGTATGGCAGAAATACAAGTGTGGATATTGAAAGAATACTGGTTCACATAAACAGGTAGCAGAGTCCATAATCAGCAGTGGCACCCAAAGTGTAGGCCAGACTTAAAACTCAAGAATATAATTTCAGTATGTTGAAATGGACTGACGTAATATAAATACAGAAACAAACTAGTTTACCATTCTACCAAGAATTCTAATTTGGCAACTCATATATGCCTGAAATTTTGGAAAAAGTGCTCAGTGCTTGTTATACATCCAAATTTTTGTTCATATTAACCATCGCTTGCAAGAAATACATGTAAACAGGTAAAAACTGGGAAAGAAATTGGTAATGAAATCCTTTGTGGGAAATCCAAAAAGAACCAAGTCAGACCTGCCATAATCCTTTTTGGGCTTTAGTTTCCTTTGGCTTACATCAAGTACCATCCACTACAATATATAACAAAGGCAAGAAAGCAGTTGAACATTTGTCAGGTTTCTTTTCTATATAAGTTACCGTAAGGTATTAAGCTCCGAGTTAAAAAGAAGAGCTGGGGTGGCTGCTGCAAATGTTTCCTGCATGTGGTAGACAATTCTTTAATTTGAAGTTAGAACCTAGTTAAATGTAAACATGAATATAGATTTAACATCAGCCATTATGTTTCCCTTAATGATAGAGAACAAGTAGTTATACCAAGCATTATTCCTCTCTTGCATAATAATCAGCTATTGCAAAACACTCCCATAAAATGGGAATAAAAGTAATTGAATGAAAATTATCTACAGATTTTTTTCCCTTGTTTTGCTAAACAGAAAAAATAAAATTTCTGCATAGATATTGGCCTAACACTTTAAAGCTTTTTTTAAAACTTGCTTCCCTAAAATTTGTCTTTGTTGTGTATGACTGTATTACAGAGTAAACTAAGGCACAGCTTGTTAGCATGTAATTTGCCATTGCTAAGGCAAGTGGGATGGCTGGGGCTTTTTCGTGTCATAATTTGTAAGGGGGGATGTTGGCTCTCTAGATTGATTGGAGTCCTTGAATGCAAGGAATTGGAACACGTCATGGTGGATGTTCACGTACTTTAGCCTCAATATTTGAGGAGGTACAACAACAAAGCATAACTATTCTAGATATGCTTATCTATTGGAGATAAGCATATCTAGAATATGCTTATCCATACTACCAAGTCATATTGAAAATGCAATGTGAATATCCATATTTATATGCCAGTTTCTATTAAAAGAGGCACAGATTTTTTAGTGTTTCCTTGCGTGCTTTGGTAATTTTTTAGCCAAAAAAATTGTGTTTTTTATTTTATCTAGAGTGCGATGGGTTGCAGAAAATCCATGCAGCTTGGGCTTTTTTAATTTTTTGAGCGCGAGAAATCTTCAGTGACAGATTTCTCACAAATTCTGGTGTGATTTCTTAGAGTTTTTTGGTGACACCTAGGGTTGTTACAACTATGTGATGATTTTCCTCAAAATCATGGGTTTGGAGACAGATTTGCTAGCTGTTACAACACAAGGTCGCCTGCTAGGGTTTTCATAACCTTTAAAAAAAATTAATGCAGGTTTTTGGCAATTATTTAAGAAAATTCTGGACATTTAAGGTTTTTGAACCTAGGGTTTTGGTTATGACAGCAAGTTTTTAGTGTTCCTGTGATTTTGTATTGCAGCACAGGATACAGAAATGGACATCGAAGTGTTGAGGTGGTTAATCAAATGGTACCATAACCTTTTAAAAAAATTAATGCAGGTTTTTGGCAATTATTTAAGAAAATCCTGGACATTTAAGGTTTTTGAACCTAGGGTTTTGGTTATGACAGCAAGTTTTTAGTGTTCCTGTGATTTTGTATTGCAGCACAGGATACAGATATGGACATCTAAGTGTTGAAGTGGTTAATCAAATGGTACCATAACAGTCCTATCTATAGCAGACATCTTCAGTTCATTGGATACATCCATTATAACGATTATCAGCAGTTTCTATTGCATTTGCATGTTAGATATTTAAGTTCTTCTTTATGAATAGATATACAGTACAGAAATGGACATCGAAGTGATGAGGTGGTTAATCAAGTGGTACCATAACAGTCCTATCTATAGCAGACATCTTCAGTTCATTGGATACATCCATTATAACGATTATCAGCAGTTTCTATTGCATTTGCATGTTAGATATTTAAGTTCTTCTTTATGAATAGATATACAGTTCCATTAGGGCTCTGTATTTTGTTATGTTGGACTTAATAATCCTCTGTATAGAGGAATTGGTGACAGCTTAGGACTAGTTTGTTAGATAAAGTAAGTTTTATTTGTTGTTGAAAATGTCTTCTTATTCTAAATTTTATATTAGGTTATTCTAATTGTATTTTGTTATGTTAGACTTAATAATCCTCTTCCTGTAGAGAGGAATTGGTGACAGCTTAGGACTAGTTTGTTAGATAAAGTAAGTTTTATTTGTTGTTGAAAATGTCTTCTTATTCTAAATTTTATATTAGGTTATTCTAAATGTATAACTGTAGTGCAATCTTTAACATTTGTGTGTTCTAATGAATCAATTGATTGATTTTAATGGGGTATTTGCAGTCATTTCATTACACAAAGTATCGACGAGATGAGAATCAGCTTTACATATTTGCAGACGATTGTGTTCCTCGTTGGTTAACATCTTCTTTGCACATAGACTTTGATACAATGGCAGGCGCAGATAAGTTTGGGAATGTTTACCTTGTTCGTTTACCACAAGATGTATCAGAAGAGATTGAAGATGATCCGACTGGTGGAAAAATCAAGTGGGAACAGGGTAAGCTGAATGGAGCACCGAACAAAGTAGAAGAAATAATACAATTTCATGTTGGTGATGTGGTGACAAGTTTACAGAAAGCATCTCTTATACCTGGAGGAGGTGAATGTCTAATCTATGGCACTGTGATGGGAAGCATTGGGGCACTTCTGCCATTCACCTCAAGAGAAGATGTTGATTTCTTCTCACACTTAGAGATGCACTTGAGGCAGGAACATCCTCCTTTATGTGGTCGAGATCATATGGCATATAGATCAGCTTATTTTCCTGTAAAGGTAAGATTGATGTCTCTGAAATTCAAAGTGGCGAATCTCCTTTTTTAGCAGATATTTGAACGAGTACATGTATGTTTCTGGATACTAAGATGAGGAATTCATTGTGCAGGATGTAATTGATGGCGATCTTTGTGAGCAGTTTCCCACTCTAGCTCCTGATTTGCAGCGCAAAATTGCAGAGGAGCTTGATCGAACGCCTGGAGAAATATTGAAGAAATTAGAAGATATAAGAAATAAGATAATCTGATTTTATGTGGCGTAACTTTAACTAATGGACAATTGAGCAGCAGAAAATCTGTTCAATTAGAAGTCAACATTGTAAATAATAACTAGGGAAATGAGGTTTGTTGGCATCTCATACCTTGTGTTCTGAAGATTCCAATTTTACAGATTCAATTCTCTTCCCATCCAATAACATATTATAATTAGCACATTTATTTGCAGCTTTTCTTTCTTTTAGTAACAGGCTTGAGCAGTGGGAAAAGGTGGTGCCAGATCCTTATTGATTGTTTATTTTCTGAGGTTTTCTTTGTAACGCCAATCATTTTTGAGAGCTACTATTCTACTTCAGAGGTGGTCTACTTTCAACCTTATAGATAGTTCCTAACAGGGATGATCTTGTGTTATGATTCATGAAGACTCCAGTCTTACTGATTCAATTGTTGCTATTTCTTTTGTGGTTCTCTTTTCTTTAACTGTCAAGTTTGAGAATAGATGGTGCCATGGTCCTTATTGTTCATTTATTTTCTGAGGCTTTCTTTGCGATGCTAATTAGCTTTTCAAGGTACTATTCAACTTCAGAGGTGGTCTAGTTTCAGCTTTATATATCATTACTAATGGGTATCTGATGCATATTGAATAGTCTGTAAATAGATGATTAATTGGATGTGTAGTCACTGTGAGTCAGCAATTTGTTAATCATGCATTTTGCTCATGTTTTAACAAATACTTAGTGTTGTTTTTCCTTGTCCTTTTTGACTAATGGTATGCCTATTTATGGAATTGTTGACTTTACACTATGCATGTTTAGAATTCCTCTTCAATCTCCTCTGCGCCTTTCTATTTCTGACAATCAAGAATATTTTTTTGTCTTGATATATATCAGCTGTTACAACGTCTCTTCATATCCTTGTAAATTTTTCCAGGTTAGCTTGGTGTTCTGTTGAAGTGTGGACATAATAGCACAGCATCTGCAAATTGTAAATGCTTGTGTACTTCTCCCTTGCCAAGCTGATTTTAGGCTATGTATTTTCTTCCCTGCTTTAGCTTTCTCAGTAGTGCTATTGTTGTTATGATGAAAAATTGAGAGTGATTTTCAACTCCCTTGTTAGAGACTGCCTGTTGGTAGGACGTTTTGAGTTGATATTCCACTAATGCTTATATCATCATAACTGTTGATATACACGCTTTTGTCCAATCAAGCTATTTTTTGGAGTTGTCATAGCTTGCTGGTACTTTTATATTTGAAAATTGAGCTCCTGCAATCAAATGTACGGTTCATATATTTTTCTAGTTTGATAATGATAAAATATCCAGGTTTCTTTGTATGGCTTTAGGTTTTCAACATTTCCTAAGCAATATATATGTTCTAGGCCATTAAGAATTTGCTTGACTTTGATTACATTGGACTTTGAACGTTATTTTGGGGTAGCTGTTGCCTGATCACTGCCGTTGAGTTTATTTTGCAAGAAGTGTTAAAGCGATGTCCTGAGTGGGGTTAGGCGATCTGACCTATCTGGATGTTCTTTTAGGGCTAATCTTATACTATTAAGTTCAGCTCAGATAAAAAGAGTTTTCTTTTGCTTGTATTCATTGCAATGGTCATGAAGGTTTTTTAATTATTTCTCATCATTCTTTATAGAATCATGCCAATTTTCTATCAATGGTTGACTTTCTTTTACTAGCTTGATCAAAACGATACCATTGCTTCATTATGTTGGTATTCATCCTAGACAAAGATTTTCTGAGGACGCTTGTAAAGATGGCACATTATTGTGTCACTGGTTTCTTTCCCTGTTTACTAGTGGTTCCAATGTAACAACTAAACCATACTATCCTAAGAAAATAGGAAACACAAATTGCTTACAAGGAAAGTGAAATATGATAACCATATAACTGAAATAATTGTCTTTCATTTCCTACGAGTATGAAAAGAAAGTTATGTTAACTAACAAGAAAAAGTTATGAACTATATTTCACATGAAGTACCTTTCTAATTCATTTCGTTACTTAAGCAACATGTGAAATTAAATAAGAAATGTAACTTTAACCACCAAAAATGACAACTGAACATCATAATACGCTATGAAATGAAATAATAACATTGACTATCAAAGAATAAAACTTGTACATGCTGTCCCATTCCTGCTGTTCTTTTTTTTAGCTTTCGTCCTCCTTGGGCAAAAGAGTATCATGAGGGGTTTTTACCACCCAACTTTGGATCGTTTGATCGTGACCTAGCAGTTACCCACACAACTTCATATGGAAATAGTCTAGTCCTTTCCAGGGGCACAAACACGGTTTCAATTTTATTACAACTGAGACTTGGTGTAGAACTCACAATTGTTGTAGCCAATCATACTACATACATCTTTGCCTACTAGGTGACCTTCATAGCTAGACGCTGCACTACTAGTAACTGACAAATACTACTCGTATCATAGTACTACCTTAGCCAAGGTTTTAAAAGTACAAACACAATACATTTGTAGTCAATGTCATCATGAGACTCTTTAAGGGTCACATAGCTTTGTTATTCAAATATCCACATCTTGATGGCTTCATTGTACATAAGGAATCATGTTTTTAATTAATTATAACAGTACACATCTCCCATTCTCGCATTCTAGGGTTGGCTTAAGGGTCACATAGCTTTGTTATTCAGATATCCACATCTTGATGGCTTCATTGTACATAAGGAATCGTGTTTTTAATCAATTATAACAGTACACATCTCCCATTCTCCCATTCTAGGGTTGACCAATTTTATGGTTTATGGATTCAAGAATCTAGTATTGCAATTGGTAGTTTGACTGTCTCTAGGTTTTACAGACCAACACCTCTAAATCAGACAAATCCTAAGTCATGAATGCTGGACCAGTCTCTTACTCAATTTATTAAGATAAGAGTGCTTCACTTAATAATGGTTACCTATACATGATTACTGAAGGCCATTAAGGGTAGACCTGTATTATTCCAAATTTCCCCTTTCCAACATGGTGATAAGATATCCAACTGATAACTACATAAATACGCAACCAAGATAATTCATTTTTATTTGTAGTTCTCATATATGCATGCAACACTCAAATGTTTCTTACATATTAACAATTTTGCATGTAATCTAATCTTCCTTTTCTCTGTCATGTATTGTATAGGTTGATGCCATCTTAAGCTATTCTAAAACAGAGTATGAATGCTTGTCAAGCTTGGCTAATTTCTTTAATTGCAATCCAAATATTAAGTTGTCGTATGATTGCTCATTTCTAAATTGAAAAGAAATAGTTATACATAAATATAAAGATCAGATGATCCACAATATTATGACCACTTGATGTTATTCAAGGATTCTTCAGGTCCTCATTTATATTTCTAGAGTGATAACAAATGGGGATTGAATTCGATCCTCCACAACATAATCACCATGATATTATTCAAGGATCAAATCGATCTATGATAGCATGCTCAGTGCGCAAAACTAAATCCAAGGTTCGTATTTGAACCGATACTCAAAGAAGATTCAACAAAGACAATACTTGGGATCATTTGATCCAGAGTTACAATCAGATACAACATAACAAGAAATGAAAAGCTCATAAAGAGAGATATGCATAAGAACAAGAGATTGTTGTGTCTATTTATATTTTATTGAAACACAGTGGTAACATATATTTGATCAAATCAACAACAAGAGGGTAAGATTCAGCACAGATAGCCAACACCAAGTAATGGTGGCAAGCAACTATTGTAACAACCAAAAATCTAGAAAACAACAGAAAACATCTAGTTTTACAAAATAATAGGTATCCATTATAGAAGTTGAAATAACTGAAAACAAAATTTATAAGCAATATCTAAAATAAAATGGAAAGTAAAGGAGCTAGACTTTTTTTTTTCTCTTTTAAAATCAATGGAATTGCATAAAGAAAATTTAACATATTCATCATGCGACATTCTAAATAGCTTCCAATATACAATTCAAAATACACTAACTCAATTACAGAAAAGGAATTTACTCACAATATCAATTGTCTCATTCACACATCTAGTGTTCATGCAAAAGTCTTTATGGGGAAAAGATAACACCATAGCATTTATCCACCCAACCAAGGAATCAAAACTTGATCCACCCTTGCCCACCTCTCACTGAGATGGACCCGGTCCTCCACAATGGAAAAGAATAGATCATATAAAATAAGTCATCTGGAACTGGTAGAACCCTACATCCTTAGTCGGTTATACCCTGTACTAACTGCAATCTTGGTATAACGCCTGGCTAAGAGAGTATTTAGGTTACTAAGAAATTGACTAACACCAACTAAATGGCGAAACCTTGGCCAAAAAATTCTCTACTCAACTGAGTAAATAACCAATTTCCCACCCTATCCGACTTGTTTCCACTATGACAAGGTCAATGAAATAACGAACTGGGTCCCTCCCAACAATATCATTCGTCTATTTGCTTGACACTGGTATAGACTTCTAGTTTTCTATCCTTGCAGGTTGCTACCAAGTGTCTCATGTCTACTATCTTATTAACTTCTGCCATCAAGGCGTTTTTGATAACACAACATTATCACATCGTATAGACAACTATTGAGCCGAATAGCTTCATTACTGCTAGTACGAAAAGCAAGAAAGGTTTAATCATGGTATACTACGTGACAAGTATGAATAGAGTTAATAGCTTCCAGTTCTCTCTTAACCAAAACAGTAACCTTAAAAGTTTTTCTTACTGTCAATCTTCCATAACATGATGGCTCACAACTGGTCAATCAGTTGGCGACAGTAAAGAAAATGCAAGAATATGTACATTCAACATTATTTAAGCTTGACATTTCGTTGTTATTATCATTAACGTTTGAATGGAGAAGAAGTAGTTGTCTCTATCTGTGTCCACAACTAGTAAGAGCTATATTACACGCACAATCGTTAAACAGGAACGACTTGACTGCTCTTCGAGCCTTTATACGAGACCCTTCCATTACTAACTGGCATTATTAAACATAGCATCGACAGATAGAAGCAAGCAAAGACAAGAAGAACACAAAACTTCTATATGACACCCCTCGATACTATACTGGCATCGTTTTAAAAAAAATATCAAACGAAAGATAAAAATGACAAATAAAAGCCAGAATAGACAAAAGATAACATGAAGTAGCTATTCGAGTTCATTTGATAACATTAGGGAGTTACAAGAATTTATCTTTAGTAGAATAAGACAAGATTGCCAAGCGTAATCACATAGTTACGGTAAGTTAACCAGACTTCTTTAGGTGGAACTAAACATTTCTTATTCAAAACGAAAGCATTGCAATAAGAAAGAGACATGCTTGAACCGGTGTCTGCAACTTCACACGTCTGCACAGTCACTACTGCGGCTACTTCCCAGTGCTTCGCTAATTTTTTTTTGTTCCTCCTCTATCGTTCCCCGAGAAGATAATCATCTTCTAAAGTAATGAACCTCCCTTATCCCGAATTACTCACGAAACCTAAGGTGATGGACTGGCTCTAAAATTCCACCATCACTCTACGTGTTTGAAAGGTAGGCTCCCCAGCACATCTAAATAATTCATTTCATATAGTCCCTGATAATAATCTTCCCAGACTTAAACACGACAGTTAAATAAAGAAAAAGCCGATTCTCAATTGAATATTGAATGCGCGAAAATTCTCGAGGTGGCGGCTATGAAGGGTTGCATAAATAGCATGGCCGACAGGATAAGACAAGGACTACAAATAAAAGATTAGAGCCTATACATGATCAACTCTTCCTAGGACTAGCCAAATATAATCCAAACACATATAAATATCCAGTCATTATTTATATATTGTCTTTCATGTTTCAAAAGTGTGGTTAGATTAAAATGATGTTCTATTTTTTTTAAAGTATAGATATGATGATGCATGCTAATAAGAGACAAGACATACGACTTTCTTATCAGTTAAATAAATATATATATCTAAAATTATTAATATGACACGATTGAGGTTATTATAAAGATTTGTATTAAATTGTAGCTATGCTTATTAATCCCACACAAAATAATTTGGTAATGCCTTTCAATATATACCTACACAAGTGAAAATATCATTGCGACAGTGTGATCACACTTCCTATAATTGACACAAGAAATGTCTCAATTAAAGTAATTAAATAACATTGACCCGAGGTAATCACCAAGGAGTTCGATTTAACTCAACCTACAGGTAGCCACCGCTAGCAATGACGTTTACTGATTCAATGGTTATTGCCGATTGACACATGGCATGACAAACTCCTCTTACGACTCCTACTAGGGTATGGTCAATTGGATACACCAGACACTCCTTACCTTTTCTCAGAATTCTAGTCCATCATCTAACCTCTCTTTATTCTTTTCCCTCTGTCCTGGTGTTATCTTTTCTCCCTTTCTCGAAGTCCTAGCCGCTCCTGCATCCACTTCCACACGAAAGTAGTTAGTCTGAGCATTAATTACTTATTTACATAATATGAAATACAATACTTCTAATCTAGATTCAGGTAAGTCATGGTGACACATGACATTCAAATATATCATTCAATTTTGATGCGCAACTAAACAAAAGAAGAAATTGCAATTTAATTAGCAATTAACGAAACCATTGTTTCATAAACTAGAAACCATTTTGGGCATAAATTAACTAGAAACCACTATTTTATAAACCATAAACCATTTAGGGCATAAATTAACCAGAAACCACTGTTTCATAAAAGGTGCCCTAGAGGGATGTAACATATCCTATCCCTTATGAATCATCACATGATTGAAAGTTAAATATTATCAAATACATACATTGATAACAAAAAAATATTGTTTACTTATTGTAGACACCTAAAAATTGTCAAAATCAAACCAAGTGAGCCATCAAGGAAAAATCAAGGCATTAATTGCAATCAAGCCAAAATCCAATATTAATTGAAATCAAAAGTCAAAAAAAATAAATAAATCATTTAATTGTGCAATTAATCTAATTAATTGTACAGTTGAATTAAAATCAAATTTAACCCATTCAAGGGGTACACATGGTTAAAAAAATTAATTAAATTAATTAATTCCTAATTTCTCTCACCCACCACATGGGAGAAATTACCTCAACCAATAGGAATTAAGGATTGGACTCACATGGATCAAAGCCACATTGAATCTCAATCTCTTATAAGGCGAAAGAATCTTGACCACTCATTTTGTCTCATTGTCCCAAGCTTTGAGAACAAAATATTTAAATTGTCCCCATATTTGAACCGATGGACTTAACCTTAACTCAATCATGATCAAAGTAAGTCCACCCCCTATGCTTGCTAAAATCTATAAATAAAGGGCTAAAATCAAGAGAAAAAGATCCACACACATATGAGAATTGCATCAATATTATAGCGAATTTGAGCTAGGAGCACATTTTTAGCATAATTAAGCATAGTTTGATTGATATAGGCTTAATTGTATAATCATTTAACTTTATTTCTCATTTGAGGACTTTCACTAATGGAGGCTTGCTGAGAGCTTTGCATTAGCATATCTAAATAGAGAGCTACATGATGCTTCTTGTCATTATTTTTATTAAATAGCTTACTAATTGTCATATTTTAGTTCAATTTGATTTAAATCTTGATAAACTAATCCTATAAAGGTACTTATTGTACACAAAATAGAGCCCACCATACACTTTTCATAAGCCTCCATTTCTACCTCAAAATTCTCACATTATTCCTAATTCGTTGCACAAAAATAAATCCCCTCAAGCTTCAACTGCTCCTATCAAATTTTTTCCTATCAAAGCTACTCATAAGTGTATTGGTATAAAGATAAATCTTAAAGATGAGAGCCTTGACCATGCAACTCACTCTAAAGATGTTGATGTCCCTCCCACATCTCATTTACCTCTATTTTCACATAAGAATCTACTTTCTACATCCTCCAAATCCATCCTTGGTCACTATATTCCAAAATTGAAACCTTCATATCTTCCATCTATTGGAGTTGATGAGAAAATAACCCACAACTCCGAAAAAAGCCTGTATGCAAACACCTGTCACAAAAAGAGAGAAGCAAGAAGCTAGAGAGGTTTGAACGCATGGATCCACGAGAGAGGAGAAATCATTGATGTGAAAAAATAAAAGTTGTAATTTAATAATAATCTATGTTACCATCTATTATGAAAATAAGAAGAGATCAATCCTTATAAAAGGAGATCTAAAACCCTAAAAAGCTAAAACTTAGGTTGCACAATAATAATTAATAAAGTAATTAATTATTATATGCCTAAAGTTTAGCTTAAGAAGAAAGAGATATTAAGTGACTTAGTAATTAAATAAAAAATTATTTAATTAATAAGAAAACACTTTATTACTTTAACACCCCCCCTTAAGATGAACTTTGGGAGAAGCTAAGAACCTAGAAAGAACTACTGAATGCAAATGGGTCCCGGCAACAAAAGCCCTGATTAGGTACCAAAGTACAAAAGAGTCTCTAAAAAATGGAGAAATAAAGAAAAACACATGGGAAAAAATCTACTCCAAAAATAGACGAAGACTAGTCTAAAGGATTGAAGAAGCCTCCAAAAGTAGGAATGTTCTAGAAAATAGGAACAAGGATGAACATGTAGAACATCATTGAAGCAAGAAGCTGCAAACTCTGTCAAGAAGTAATTGCTGATCTAAAGATCCTCCACTAAAATATGACCAGGTAGAGAAGACTGTAATCTGCATGAGTGCTCTCAAATGACACTACTCGAATCATGAGGCAAACAAAGGCAAACAATTGAAGTTGAAGATACATAATAGTATAAGATGCACGAGTGCCCTCAAATTACACTACTCAAATCAAGAGGAAAATAAAGGCAAACACTTGAACTCAAAGATACAGATGACATAAAAAATACCAAAGTTTGAAGAGCTAATCAATCAAAGCTGGAAGAGTGCTTTAAAAAACAAGAAAGAAAGAGTTCCCATATGGTAAATGATCCATCTCACCAGAATGCATAGGTACCCAACCACTGCATCCACCTACTACATAGGAACAAATGCTGAATACATAGCTCACACTATCAAACCAAGGAAGCAGAAGAACCAACAATAGAAACCCCTCAAAATGCTGACAAGGGAATAATAGCAGGTGCACTAAAAAGAACATCCAATATGAATTGCATGATGAAAAAGAACCAGGAACATCGAAGGTGCAGAGAGAGTACAAACACAAATAGAGATACCTGAGGCTAATGTCATTGGAGGAACACTCACATGAAAAAAGTATATGGCAAACAAAGGAAAACATTAAACCCCCCCTGACACTTTATAATGGAGTGTGAGTACAAATAATACGAACATGTACAAGATCCATACATGCAATAGAATGACACTTTATCTCAGTGTGTGTGTATAAATGAATGCTACAAAAGTGAAGTATACACTTCTCAAAGAAGAGCGAAGGCTTCTGAAACAAAATAATAGCCAAAGATGAGCCATCCCTTAAAGGGAAGAGATCCCAGGACTCGTAACATCCAAGATATCCACCGGATTGAAAAATGAAAGAAACTAAATAAAATATACGTAGAAAAAATCTAGAAAAATGACTCACATAACTAGAAAGGTCTCAGAACAAGCTTTCCAACGATATATCATTTTCCCAAAACGGAGTCCAGATGTGCAATATAGAGCTCTGAAAGTGCAAAAATGAACATCTGGCTTTGACAGTAATAAACACCATAAGAAAAAAAATTAGAAATTCAAACCTTCAGATTTGGATAGATCTCGGAAAGAGATTTCTGATAATATCTTATTTTCCCATTTTCAACACCATATGCTTAAGATATGAGCAAAAAACCACAAGTTATGCCAGAGGGAAGGAAAAAAAAAAGCTCTTCCTTTGAACTCCTGGTGCGAAAAATAGAGGAAAAAAATCCAAAATCCAAGATGGCGAAAAGATCTTCCTTTGAACAATCTTTCCATCGGTATCTCGTTTGCCAAAAAATGATACCCATAGCTCCAATTATGTGCAAAAAACCACATGGTGCTTCAGAAGGCCCAAAAAAGGTGTCAAAAAATGCTAACATGTGCTTACATCAGCATTTCACTGGCCTAAATTTGACAGCCATCTGCCCGTCACCGAAAAAGTCCAATAGGACCCGGGGGCCAAAAAAACTAGGTCCTTGATCACATGGGTGACCAAGGGGCTGCAGCTGGGGGGCTGGAGAACTAGTTCTTGGCCCCTGTAGGTGACCTCGACTGCTCGTGCAGGGGCTGAATGTCTAGCGGTATTCGCAGTCCGCATGGCAGTCACGCCGGTGGTGACCACAAGCTACTAGCAGTGACATCGACGGTGATCGAGGTGTCACCGCTAGGCGGTGACCGTGGCCCGCCCACCGGTGGCCACTCGATGGTGCGTGCCCGCAAAACCTTTTTTAATTTTTTTTTTGAAATCGCCGTACAACCTCAAAATTCATGCCAGAGCCGTACGACTCTGGTACATAAATGTTTTTTGCCATGATCTGCAACGTTTCCCAAATCAAATGTGCTTTATATGGAAATGGAGGTTCTTGGCCGTTGCAAGCTTAATTATGAGGTCCTTTTGAGACAAGAATACTCCAAAAAACTAGTGACTGCTTCGAGATCTGTGCTGGGGCCAGTTGCAAAATGTTTTTTGCCACAGATTTCAACTTTGTGCAAATTGGATAGATTTTATATGGATATATAGGTTCTTGGATGCTTTGAATGCAATTGTGAGGTTGATTTGAGCCCAAGATGACCAATAAGAGAGGTCCCCCCCGATTCAAGAGAAAACCCTCTAAAATGCAGATTTGATGAACACGACTGAATCCCTCAAGAAGAGGACATGGGAAAATGTATTTGAAGCTCAAATACCATGTTGGAGTTGATGAGAAAATAACCCACAGTTGCCAAAAATACTTGCATGCAAACACTTGTCACAAAAAGAAAGAAGCAAGAAGCTAGAGGGGTTTGAATGCATGGATCCATGAGAGAGGATAAATCATTGATGTGCAAAAAAGAAGAAGTTGCAATTCAATAATAATATGTGTTACAATCTATTATGAAAACAAGAGGAGATCAATCCTTATGAAAGGAGATTTGAAACCCTAAAAAGGTAAAACCTAGGTTGCATAATAATAATTAATAAAGTAATTAATTATTATATGCCTAAAGTTTATCTTAAGCAGAAAGAGATAATGAGTGACTTATTAATTAAATCAAACATGATTTAATTAATAAGAAAACACTTTATTACTCTAACACCATCCATAGTGGGCCCTTACATCCATCCATCTCCTATGCCTATTACTCCTAGCTTGCCATCCACTTACCCTACCATGTATCAAGATCAACAAAGACCTACATACTTGAGAAACCAAGCACCCATCCACATGAACCCTCCATATCAAGCCATCCATATGAAATCTCCATATCAACCCATCCATGTGAACGATCCATATCAAACTTATTCATCCACCAATCCCAAGTCTTTTGGAAGCGATTCGCATGTGCAACATAGTAATCAGAAAACCAAGAATCCACTTATGTATGAAGAGAACCATGTCCAATCTAATCGACATGTGAATACGAAGCAAATAGAGATATTCAAGAGACCAAAAAGGTCCAACAAGCAAAAAGAAAAATCAAAGAAAATGTGGGTTCCTAAATCCCTCATTAAAGAGATGCATTTTAAAGCATTCGAAAACAAAGGAAAATCAAAGAAAATGTGGGTTCCTAAATCCATCATTGAAGAAATGCATTCTAAAGCGTCCACCAAACAAAAGGAAAATAAAAGAAAATGCAGATTCCCAAGTCACTTTTGAAGGACTTACACATGAAAGAAAAATCAAAGTTGACATTCAAGCTTCCAAAGGATTCCACTCCACATTATCCCAAACACATTCCATATTATCCATCTATTTTGGGTCCTTGTGTCCCAAGATCCATATCCTCTTTTTCATCAAAGTATCAAGCTATCTCACCCACTTTCCCTCCATTATTCTACTACCCTTCAAGGTGTGTTTTGATGTTGATCTTGATAATATTTCTTATCCTCCTATTCATTATTCTTCCATTCCCTTTTTCATGCCCAACCATGTAAATACTTCTTATCCTCTCATTCATTATCCTTCCATTTCCCTTATCCAATCCATCACATAAATCTTTAGCCACCCTCTACCTTATCCACCATATCACCTTTCCACCACCCTATCAACATCTTTGAACATACCTTTCAATGGCCTTGGCCCGTCATATCATACCTTTTTAGGGAGTATCCAAAGAGCATGAGGCTTGAGTCCCTCCAAAAATAAAAAAAAAAGAAAGAAATAAAGAAAAATAAATTCACCCTATGGTGAAAACCACTTCTTGTAGCATCTTGGACAAGTACAATGATGAAAACTTAGAAAATAGGTATCATGTGTAATTCCTTGCTCTTGCACTCTACACTTGGGGGGAAAGTTCCATCCATCATATCCTCCATGTTTCTACCATTTACCTCACTTGCATCCATATTCCATCTTTCACCTTTGATCTTGACAAGGCTGAACATATTTGTGAACATAAGTATCATGACTTGTGTTATCCTTTCCATCAGCCTATTCACTTGTAGTATTCATGCTACCCTATCATGATCTTTCTTATCTTAAATATACCTTTATTATTCCCAAGAAACCTTTCCATACTCCCAAATCCTTCACTCATATCCTCCATCACCCCTTTATGATTGATTGTGTGATCCTATCCACATTGATCCCTTGATCTTGATCCAAATAAAGAATGAAAGAAATGAAAATTATGTTATAGAAAGTCTCTTGATATGTCAACTCATTTAGACCTTTGTCATGACACCAGATCATTATTCCATATGCTATCCAACACCACATCATTGGCCTACATTGCGATATTATTTTTCCCTAGCTTGGATAATCTTGAGGAGATGGTCCTATAGGTAACACACTTGCTTCATCCATCATGGCCTATTCATTGTTGAGTCATCAGTTGTAAATCCATCTTTCATGTCCTATACCTTGCTAGACATTGGGGAAAAATCAATGTGATCTTGTTTGAGAACTAGTGATCTTTAAAAATTCAAAAATCAAAATATTTAAAAATCTAAAAAAAATCAAAATCTATAAAAATCCAAAAAAATAAAATTAAAATCTTTAAAAATTTAAAATAATAATAATAAAAAAATCATAAATAAACTCTCAAAAGCTCCATGGTCCTCCACAACATCTTTTCCAAATCAGACTGGGGGCACCAATCTAAATTCAATGAGCTTCGAAAAATAGACACAAGTTGGCTCAAAATCATGGCATCAAAAACCAAAAATTGTTACACTTGAACTTCTTGATCTATATCACATTTCAAACATCCAAACACTTGATCTAAACAACAACATTTAACACATCAAAATTTCAAACGAAAAATCATATCATAATCTAAAAAGGCTTAAACATAACTAAGGATCAAGATGGATGAAGTTCTACTTGAAATATGGATCTACAAACAAAAGCAAAAATGTTCAAAGTGTTAATTTTTTTGAATCATGTCTTAGCAAATTGATGAAGTTTGACTAGATGAGCGATGATGAAGACATGCTATTTTTTTGATTTATGCTTGAGTGCTTGCCATGTTGATTCATAGCAGTATGCGAATTTGTCTAATAACATGATCATCAAAGAATCATCGAGGACATTTGTATATGAAAGAGATCAATTATTTATTTTTTTACTTGTAATATTAAAATCCAAGGAAAGAGGTATTCATATCATCATGGTTGAACCAATGAGGATTGTACCAATTTCATGTTCCAAAAGCTCAATGATGAAAATAAGCATCCTAATTCTGAATAGATACAACTAGTTGCATCCATATTAAATAAATCAAATAAATTATTTAATTGTGCAATTAATCTAATTAATTGTATAGTTGAATTAAAATCAAATGTAACCCATTCAAGGGGTACACATGGTTAAAGAAATTAATTAAATTAATTAATTCCTAATTTCTCTCACTCACCACATGGGAGGAATTACCTCAACCAATATGAATTAAGGTTTTGACTCACATAGATCAAAGCCACATTGAATCTCAATCACTCATAAGGAGAAATCTTGACCACTCATTTTGTCTCATTGTCCCAAGCTTTGAGGAAAAAATATTTAAATTATCTCCATATTTGAAACCATGGACTTAACCTTAACTCAATCACGATCAAAGTAACTCCACCCCCTATGCTTGCTAAAATCTATAAATAGAGGGCTAAAATATGGAGAAAAGGATCCACACACATCTGAGAATTGGATCAATATTATAGCGAATTTGAGCTAGGAGCACATTTTTAGCATAATTAAGCATAATTTTATTGATATAGACTTAATTGTGTAATCATCTAGCTTTATTTATCACTTTAGGATTGTCACTGTTGATGTTTTGTAGCTTCAGTCGGATAAACACTATGAGTCAATACTAGTGAAGATATGTATATATATATATATATATATATATATATATATATATATATATATATATATATATATATATATATATATATATATATATATATATATATATATATAATGTAAATATTAGAGAAATTAATATAATACTCAAGATATATTATATATATATATAATCATAATTGTCATTATATTAATTACATAATAATGAATAGACATGTCCCTTCATTCTTGGCTCATTCTCAATATAAATGCAAGAGATTGTTGCATTTGGAAAACATATACTTTTACAACAGTGCTATTACATTTGCAATGATCCTGTACATTAACATGGTATCAGAGAAGGGCTGCAAATGAAAGGCAAGCATTGTCAAGTGTTAAATTTGTTTAGATTATCAAGCTTGCTGGCATCATGGAGAGCGGTAGAGACTGGACCTATCTTAGGTGGGATCTCTCAGTCATGGCAGAGAGGCCATGCATGGAGAATAGATCTCAAGGATCCCGCCCTTGATCTCATCGTGAAATGTTACGTGAAGTGTGTTTTGACCCCGTATGGCCTATAGATTGATTGCACAAGTTTTGGACCACGGTTTGAAAGCCTTGGACTGCATGGCAGAGGATGTCCATGTGTGATGGCAGTCCGCGTGGATTGGAGAATAACTCCCACGGTTTGCTAATAAAATGAAAATCGGGTGAAATGCATTGTGCAAGTCTGCATATCATTTTTTTTGATTCAGAGATCCGCGTTCTCTGTACTGTGTAACATCATGAACGAGGCACATAATTTAGTAGTGAGGATATATATTGGGTAGCAACACCTGTATATTGGGAGCTATAGTATTAATATTCTGAATCATTCAATGGTGATAATGTTGATGAAGTTCATTCTTTCATGGAACAAAACAAGAGGATTTCATCATTGAACAAGTATGATCAAGAAACCTCTAATGTTCAGAGTCTAATACACTGGAATATTATTATTACTTGGCAGAGTTTTTATAGGTGGTGTTGATTCAAGTGCAAGTTGCTATCGATTGAAGACTGCATGTGGGATCAAGTCCATCGCATGGATTTCCTTCTTTTTTGCATGGAGTGTACCGGGCCTTTGGTCAGACTTCAATCTGAGAGGTGGCTTGTGGATGAGATAAACTGCGTGGGGTGGGTCACAACTAGTTGCGACTGTTCGAGAGGACATGACAAAATACATGAATATTAGTGCTTTTCGATATAGAGACTTAAGCAAACTCGATATCATCTACATAATGAATGTTATGAATTACACATGATGAACCATAATCATTAAGAATATGGAGATCAAAGGAAAGTTCTATTGCCTTGGATATGCTATTAGTAATGACATAACAACATATAGTCCCTTATAGCAAATAAGGGCTATGAATATGGTGGTCAACTATCAACAGTTAAAATAGATATAATCAACATTGAGAACATCTTCTGAATTGCTGAATATGCACCTTCATTGAATTAACTTGTGTCAAGGATGTTGATGCAAAAATAAGTATTTATTATCCTTGAGTATTATTTTATCTATTTGTATTTCTATACATACTATAAGAGCTATTTGCGTTGATCTTTTTTGGGAATGCTCTTGCAGAAAAAGAACTTGATGTTTTTAGAGGGAGTTTGACATTTCAAAAGAGGACAAGAGGTTGATACAAGAACTTGAGCTTCAGAGGGAGTAGATAGAGGATATGATTAAATCAACTTTTGATAATCTCGGTCATATTGATTTAGAGGGAGTAGACCATCTCGAGATGGACTCTCTAGTGTTCAAACAACCAGATGACTATGAATTATAAATGCCTATATGGGCCCTGTGTAAATCATGAGGAAGTGACAACTTCCAAATGATTATTACTTGTATTTGTAAGAGTTATTGAAAGGTGACTATCTTACAATAACTTGACCTTCTATTGTGATAGACATTGTGCCATGGCTGAAATAGATCACAATAGATGATTTCCTGCATGGTGGATTCAGTTCCTTAAATAGACCATTGACCTTCTATTGTGATAGACATCATGTGATGGCTGAAACAGATCACAATAGATGATTTCCTGCATGGTGGATTTAGTTTCTTAAACAGACCATTGAACTTCTATTGTGATAGACATCGTGTGATGGATGAAACAGATCACAATAGATGATTTCTTGCATGGTGGATTCCGTTCCTTAAACATACCATTGACCTTCTATTGTGATAGACATTGTGTGATGGCTAAAACAGATCACAATAGATGATACCTTGAATTTAGGATACATTACCTATGGAAATTTTTGAGTTATGGTGAATATCATGAGACTTGATATTCATGGTCAAACCATATCTCTTCATATCATGATGAGGTGATATCTTCTCTTAAAAGTAATGGATCTTTTGTGAATTTCATTTTGTTGGATTGATCTATTTATCCTCCCTAGCTAAGAGGGAGTATTGATGTTTTGTAGCTTCAGTCGGATAAACACTATGAGTCAATACTAGTGAAGATATGTATATATATTTAGTATATATGAGATGTGTATATATATATATATAATGTAAATATTAGAGAAATTAATATAATACTCAAGAGATATTATATATATGTATATATATATATATATAATCATAATTATCATTATATTAATTACATAATAATGAATAGACATGTCCCTTCATTCTTGGCTCATTCTCAATATAAATGCAAGAGATTGTTGCATTTGGAAAACATATACTTTTATAGCAGTGCTATTACATTTGCAGCGATCCTGTACATTAACAGTCACTAATGGAGGCTTGCTGAGAGATTTGCATTAGCATATCTAAATAGAGATCTATAGGATGCTTCTTGTCATTATTTTCATTAAATAGCTTACTAATTGTCATATTGTATCTTAATTTGATTTAAATCTTGATAAACTAATCCTATAAAGGTACTTATTGTACACAAAAAACATTGTTTACTTATCAAACCGATTATATGCATTAAAAAAAAAGGAAACTGCTGATGAATCTCATCATAATCTTCTTAAGTGGCACTGTCTTCAAAATATTGGCTCCATTGAACCTTACATTGCTTGACATCCTTATTTCATAAAATAAGTTTATGAACCTCAAGCACCCTAATAGGCTCGACCGTGACCAACCATGGGTCTTGCATCTACAAAGAGTTCCAATCAATCATATGAGAAAAAAATATACATATTTCTTAAGATAGGAAACATGAAAAATGCTATGCATATGAGCAAGAGCTGGTGGTAGAGAAATTTTGACGACAACTAGATTAATAATCTCCATAACCGCGAAGGGTCCTACATATCTTGATGCTAATTTGGAGGATTTTCCAAACATGATGACTCTTTTTTGAGACTTGACTCGCAAAAGTACCTTATCCCCTACTTCAAAGTGGCTGGGTGTTCGCTTTGCATCTGCATAGATTTTTTGTCGACCATTAGCTTCTGCTAATCTTTGTCAAATAATTTTGACTTGCCCCTCCATTTTAGATAGCATTTTTGGTCCGAGGATTACCCTATCTTCTAGCTTATCTCAATTGATAGGAGTCCTGCACATCCTTCCATAAAATGCTTCAAATGGTACCATTTTGATGGATGACCAGTGGGTGTTATTATAAGAAAATTACACCAGTGGTAAATAATCCTCCCATTTGTATTCCTAATCCATACAATACATCCTAAGAAGGTCTTCTAATACTTGGTTGAGTCATTTTGTCTGACCATCTATTTCAGGATGTTAAGTGGAACTAATATTAACCTAAGTGCCTAAGGTTGCAAAAAGTGTTTGCTAGAATTTAGATGTCATCCTGGAATCCCTATTTGAAATGATATTTTCTTGCACTCCGTGAAGCTTGAATATCTCTTGCACAAATGTTTAGGATATGGTGGGTGCTTCGTCTATTAAATTTCTGGGAATAAAATAAGCTACCTTAGTAAGTTTATCTACTACCACAAGTATGGTATTATGTTTTTTCTGTGACATAGGTAATCCTTGAACAAATTCCATACTGATTACCTGCCACTTCCATTCAGGTATGGCATGTGAGTGAAGCAGAACTACGGGATGTTGGTGTTCCACTTCAACCCTTTGGCATTTAAGACAACTGGGCACAAATTTGACGACATCCTTCTTCATACCTTTCCATAAATATAAAGGCTTGACATATGAAAGGAGATTAGTAACTCCTGATTGTCCTGAATATGGTGCGGTGTTTATTTCCTTCCACACTAAGTCTCTCAACTCATTTGAATCAAGAATGTACATTCTTCCCTCAAATATTAGAAATCCATCGGGTTCAAATTTGAATCCCTCGTACCTATGGTCCTGAGGGTTATTTTGAAGAGCCTCTTTAACCTATTTATAGAATTTTTCATCCCTATATTTTTGAAGAACTTGTTGTCTGAAATTGACGTGGACAAATGTGATCATAGAGATATACCGCCTACGACTTAATGCATCTACCACATGGTTTTCCTTCCCCTTGATATAGTTAATTTCAAAATCATAATCAGAAATGAGTTCTAACCATCTTCATTGTTGTGCATTCAAGTTAGATTGAGTAAAAATATACTTTAACCCTTGATGGTCTGATGCGAGTTCAAAAGGTTTTCCCAATAAATAGTGACACCATTTTTGTAAGGCATGCACGATTGCGACCAATTCCAAATAATGAGGGGCATAGTTCATTTCATATTTTTTGAGATTATGAGATTCATATATAATTACTCACCCATCCTACATCAACACCCCTCCTAGCTCTTCTCCTAATGCATCTGTGACTACTAATAATTGTCCTTCAGGATTTGGTACTTTCAAAATGGGTGCAAAGGTTAATTTACTCTTGAGTAGATTGAAAGCTTATTGGCACTTTTTGGTCCACTCAAATCATTTCCCTTTCCATTGAAGAGAAGTGATGGAGTAGGCTACATGTGAAAAATTTAGCACAAACTTCCTGTAATAACCTTCTAATCCCATAAAGCTCCGAACTTCCTATACATTTCGAGGAACAAGCCATTTTGAGATAGTATTAATTTTAGTTGGATCTACTGCTATCCCTTTATCTAAAATGACATGTCCAAGATATTGGAATTCCTTTTGAAAGAAAGTACATTTCGATAACTTTCCATACAACTTGTGCTCCCGAAGACGCTGCAAGACTAGGTGAACATGTTGTAGGTGTTATTCTTCATTCTTGGAGTAAATAAGAATGTCATCAGGAAACACTAAGATGAACTTGTCCAGGAAATCATGGAAAATGCTATTCATTAGATTCATGAAAGCTATCGGGGCATTAGTTAAGCCAAAAGGAAAAACTATGAACTCGTAATGTCCACATAGAGTTCAAAATGTTGTTTTGTGAATATCCTCATCCTTGAGCCTTAGTTGGTACCTTGACCGTAGATCTATCTTAGAGAAAATAGTAGCTCCTCGCATCTGATAAAAAATGTCATCGATACAAGGTAAAGGGTATTTGTTCCTAATTGTCACTTTATTTAACATTCGATAGTCGATGCAGAGATGAAGGGTCCCATCCTTCTTCTGAAAAAAAATGACAAGTGTGTCCTAGGGAGACACACTAGGACAAATCAATCCCTTTTCAAGTAGTTCCTACAATTGAGATTTTAGTTCTACTAGTTCTACAATTGTCATCCTGTAGGGGGATTTAGAAATTGACTCAGCTCTTGGTATGAGGTCAATGGAAAAGTAAAAAATGCACTTCAGAGGTAATCTTGGTAAATCCTCAGAAAAAACATCTTGAAAATCCTTAAGATAAGGATACTCATCATCGAAAGACTTCTTTCATTTTTACTCTTCATTAAACTTCATGAAATTGTACCTTTTGGTATCATTCTTAAGTTTATTTCCATGATGGTTGTCAATCCTAGAATCATCCAATTCTTTCATTTTGACAACAAACAACTAAAACCCCTTTTTCTCACTGCGTCATAGCTGGGATGTATATAATTGTCTCAATTTTACCTCCTTTTTAATATCTTGAAGGTGTACAACATTGCCCACATCATCCAGGTACTCTACTATTTTGCTGAAACAATCCACCTTCACTTGGTGTTTCCTAAGCCATTTCATTCCTAATATAATGCCATAGGATCGTAAGGGTGCCACATACAAGTTGACTTCTGTTGAAAAACTTTGAATTTTGACCCTAGCCTCAAACAAGCATTTCTCTACCTGAGCTCTCGATCGATTGGCATATTGAACAGTCCAAGACTCGACCATATACCTAGTTCTCTTGGGAAATCTACTAAGAATTCTTGGTGAAATAAAATTTTCTATAGCCCCTGTGTCTATCAAAAAATACATGCTATTTTTGTAAAGAGTACCTGTCACCTTGATGGGAGTGATTTGAAAATCTGCCTACATGTTATCTACTGCTGCATGTATTCTTTGCTGAAAGGTCATTTTTTAATTTGGAAGGGGATTCCTTTGAGTTTTTCCTCCTTGTGTCCTTGTTGGGAAATGATTTTCATAATTCTCTCCTCCACAGGTGAATAACCCCTTTTCTCAGATATCTTGCCTTGAGTATGATTTCCTTTTTTACTGATGGTCTTTCCTTTCTTATCTTCACAAAAATCCTGTCAACTTCCTTTGTAATTCTTATACCCTTTAGTGATACTTTCATCTCTGTCATTTCTCCTCTTGAAAGACTGAGAGGTTTGGTTCCATTTTCCTTTCTTTCAACTCTTGTCTCAGATTGAATCATCTTTTTTAAACTTCAATTCTTGGCGCACAACCTTCCCATAGGCTTACGTGACATTTGCAGGTGCAAGAACGTCAACAAGTCCTCCTATT
Organism: Chamaecyparis obtusa; assembly: GCA_027943335.1. Taxonomy (NCBI): domain Eukaryota; kingdom Viridiplantae; phylum Streptophyta; class Pinopsida; order Cupressales; family Cupressaceae; genus Chamaecyparis; species Chamaecyparis obtusa. The sequence continues at coordinate 1,827,018 of BSBK01003760.1, forward strand.
CTATTGTTCAACCCCATAAGGTATTTTTTAAAGAAAAAATTCTTGTCAACCTACAATTGGGGTACATATTTCAATAGCTAGGTGAATTTTTCTATGTATTCATTCACTGATAATTCTCCTTGTCCGAGATCTTGAAATTAAGCTAGTTTTTGTTCATAAAAGAATTGCAACAACCATCTTTGCTAGAATAACTCTACAAACTGAGTCCAAGTAACCTTGGCTAGTTGAAGTTGGAGTTTAGACATCTTTCTTTCTGACCAACAAACAACTTCTCCCATCAGTTGATAGGAACCCAACACCGCTTTATGAGTTTCAGAGTAATTCTTGATATTAAAGTATTTTTCCATTCCGGTCAACCAGGCTTCAACGACTTCTCCTAGAACGGTACCATCATATTGAGGGGTTTTAACTTTCATAATGTCCTCAGGAATAATTACTATTCCAGGGTTTCGTTTGGAGTTCTGAGTTTCATTATCGGATTGTCTTCCCTATCGACACTGGATTGATCATATCTATTTTCCGTATCCTATGAATGAAATTCGGTTTTTCTTCCACTAGTGTCATCCATATATTTGATTTTTTGTTCAAGGTTTCCTATCTAATTTTGGGTTTCTTCCATCATCTGCAAGAGTTGATCTAGTTTCCTATTAGGGGATATAGGTCCTTCAGCTTGGTTTTCACTTCGTGAGTGCTCCATTGTATTTAGACTTGTTATGAACAATTGTTTTAATTTTTGTACTTTTATGAACCAAAGATTAAGTAATGCAGGAAATAAAGTAAACATAACTTTCTAAGTTTAAAGATTAAAGTAAACCAAGGAATTACACAACACAAAATTGTATTCTTTTATTCATTCCAAAAATGGTTTCTTTACAATAGATAATTGAAAATTTTCTTTACATGATTACATGGAAACCCTAGTTAGGGTTGTCTTCTCAACTTTCACTACAAGTATTAGGCTCCTCCTAGTCTACAAAATCAAAAGGAATGAGTTGGTATCCAAGGTAGGTTCTCGGAGGACCAACGATGAAACAATAGTTAAAGTATCAATAGTGTGGGCTGGTTATCTGATAGGTGATATTTGTGATTGGCCTTCTATTGCATGTGATGATGATTTTATTATAACCAAAGGAGTGGAAAACTCAAATTTTGGCTCACTGGTTTTCTTTTGTTTAGCCACTAGGGATGCTTTGACTTCAGCCCTGATCTCAGGTATCCAGGTATGCCTTTTTTGCTTTATTCTTATTAAGGCTATTTCTCGGGTTTAATTTTCAAGGGGATAATCACACTTTGAGTAATCATAATCCTTATACATGGCATTGGCTAGCTTAATGGCAAGTGGGTCTCAGAACCTCTTCCATTTGGTATGGATCATAATAAACATCCCAACAAAAACCAAAATACCTTGATTAGTTTTCTCATCCAAGTATGTAGTTTATGCGAGCCTATGTCTCGTGATGAACCTAGTAGCTCTGATACCATATGTAACAACCAAAAATCTAGAAAACAACAAAAAACATCTAGTTTTAACAAATAACATGTATCTATTATGGAAGTTGAAATAAATGAAAACATAATTTATAAGCAATATCTAAAATGCATGGAAAGTAAAGGAGCTAGAATTTTTTTTCCTCTTTTAAAATCAATAGAATTACATAAAGAAAATTTAACATATTCATCATGCGACATTCTAAATAGATTCCAATAGACAATTCAAAATACACTAACTCAACTATAGAAGAGAAGGAATTTTCTCAAAATATCAACTGTCTAATTTAGGCATCTAGTGTTCATGCAAAAGTCTTTATGGGGAAAATATAACACTAGGGTGTTTATCCACCTAACCAAGGAATCAAAACTTGATCAACCCTTTCCCACCTCTCACTAAGATGGACCCGACCCTCTGCAAGGGTAAATAATAGATAATATAAGACAAGTCATCTGGAACTGGTAGAACCCTACATCCCTAGTCGGTTATACCTTGTAGCGACTGCTACCTTGGTATAACGCCTGGCTAAGAGAGTATGGGTTACTAAGAAATTGATCAACACCAACTACACGGTGAAACCTTGGCCAAGGAATTATCTACTCAACTGAGTAAATAACCAATTTCCCACCCTATCCGACTTGTTTCCATTGTGAGAAGGTCAATGAAATAACAAATTAGGTCCCTCCTACTATATCATTCATCTATTTGCTTGGTATTGGCATAGACTTCTAGTTTTCTATCCCTGCAGGTTGCTACCAAGTGTCTCATGTGTACTATCTTATTAACTTCTGCAATTAAGGTGTTTTTGATAACATGACATTATCACATTGTATAAAAAACTATTGAGCTGAATAGCTTCATTATTGCTAGTACGAAAAACAAGAAAGGTTTAATCATGGTATACTACATGACAAGTATGAATAGAGTTAATAGCTTCCAGTTCTCTCTTAACTGAAATAATAACCTTAAAAGTTTTTCTTAGTGTCAATCTTCCATAACATGATGGCTCACAACTGGTCAATCAGTTGGCGAGAGTAAAGAAAATGCAAGAATATGCACATTCAATATTATTTAAGATTGACATGTAATTGTTATTATCATTAACATTTAAATGAGGAAGAAGTAGTTGTCTCTATCTGTCCATGGCTAGTAAGAGCTATAATACACAACTATCAAACAAGAACGACTTGACTATTCTTTGAGCCTCTATACGAGACCCTTCCATTACTAACTGGAATTATTAAACATACCATTGATAGATAGAAGCAAGCAAAGACAAGAAGAACACAAAAATTCTATATGACACCCCTCGATGATATATTGGTATCGGTTTTAAAAGAATATCAAATGACAGATAAAAAGGGAAAATAAAAGCTAGTATAGATAAAGAACAAAGAGTAGCTATTCGAGTTCATTTGATAAAATTAGGGAGGGACTAAAGAATTTATCTTTAGTAGAATAAGACAAGACCGCCAAGCGTAATCACAGAGTTAATGTAAGTTAACAAGAATTCTTTAGGTGGAACCAAACATTTCTTATTCAGAATGAAAGCATTGCAATAAGAAAGGACCACACTTGAACTGGTGTCTACAACTTCACACATCTACAAAGTCACTACTCTGGCTTCTTTCCAGTGCTTCACTAATTTTTTTCTGTTCCTCCTCTCTATTGTACCCCAAGAAGATAATCATCTTCTAAAGAAAAGAACCTCCATTATCCCTAACTACTCGCGAAACCTAAGGTGATGGACTGGCTCTAAAATTGCACCATCATTCTACGTGTTTGAAAGGTCGGCTCCCGAGCACATCTAAATAATTCATTTCATATAGTCCTTGATAATAATCTTCCTAGACTTAAACAAGACAAATTCAAATAAAGAAAAAGTTGGCTCTCAATTGAATATTTAATTCATGTAAAAATATTGGGGTGGCAGCTATGAGTGGTTGCATAAATAGCATGGTTGATAGGATAAGACAAGGACTAAAAATAAACTATAGAGCCTATACATGATCGAATCTTCCTAGATCTAGGCAAATATAATCCACACACACATAAATATCTAGTGATTATTTATATATTGTCTTTCATGTTTCAAAAGTGTGGTTAGATTAAAATGATGTTCTCTTTTTTTATAAAGTATAGATATGATGATGCATGCCAATAAGCGAAAAGACATATGACTTTCTCATTAGTTAGATAAATATATATCTAAAATTATTAATATGACACAATTGAGGTTATTATAAAGATTCGTATTAAATCGTAGCTATGCTTATTAATCCCACACAAAATAATACGATAATGGCCTTCAATATATACCTAGACACAAGTGAAAATATCATTGCAACAGTGTGATCACACTTCCAATAATTGAAACAAGAAAGGTCTCAATTAAAGTAATTAAATAACATTGACCCGAGGTAATCACCAAAGAGTTCAATTTAACCTAACCTACGGGTAGCCTTCGCTAGCAATGGCGTTTATTGATTCAATGGTTATTGTCGACTGACAAATGGAATGAAAAACTCCTCTTATGACTCCTACTAGGGTATGGTCAATTGGATACACCAGACACTCCTTACCTTTTCTCAGAATTCCAATCCATCCTCTGACCTCTCTTTATTCTTTTCCCTTTATCCTGGTGTTATCTTTCCTGCCTTTCTCAGAGTCCCAAGTGCTCCTGCATCCACTTCCACATGGAAGTAGTTAGTTTGAGCATTACTTACTTATTTACATGATATGAAATACAATACTTCTAATCTAGATTCAGGTAAGTAATCACGACACATGGCATTTAAATATATCATTCAATTTTAATGCATAACTAAACAAAAGAAGAAATTGAAATTTAATTAACAATTAACAAAACCATTGTTTCATAAACTAGAAGCCATTTAGGGCATAAATTAACTAGAAACCACTATTTCATAAACTAGAAACCATTTAGGGCATAAATTAACTAGAAACCATTATTTCATAAAAGGTGTTCTAGAGGGATGTAACAACTATATCAACAAATGTAAAAGATAACTTTCATTCTTTTCCAAATACAATAACAATATCCCAACACTAAAATTGTAGAGATCCACTACTTGAAAAAAAAAAAAATCTTGACCAAGGTAGGAACTCCTCAAGAGATGACGATGGGAAAGGATGAACTCCATGCTTGTGGTGGCAAGAGGAGTTACTCTTTCCACCCAGTCCAAAACTTTTAGCATGCTCCTCTATCCACCAAAGAAAAACAACACACAAAAATACACACACACAACTTATATTTGAACTTAAACATGTATTTATGTAATTTATGTATTTGTGTGTGTTACTAATGTCAACTTACACCTTGTGTGATTTTAACTTCTCAATCATGTGAGGTTGCGTATGTCCTTTCATCCAAAAATGACATTATGAATGTATCCTTATGTGATTGTTTAGTTAATAATTTAACGTGTGATAGTCATTGACATACATGTATGCATGTAATCACACTTATGCTCTTATAACTTTGATCTTGTTTGGATATACAACAATACCCTTGGTGAAAATAATATGACCTACATACTACACCTCCTTTTGGAAGAAGGCACACTTCAATAACTTTCCATATAACTTGTGTTCACTTAGACGTTGAATAATAATCTACAAATATTGATAATACTCCTCATTTTGAGTAAATTAACATTTCATCAAGAAATACTAGCATAAAATTGTCCAAGTAGTCCTTAAATATCCTATTCATGAGGTTCATAAAGGTAGTTAGAGGATTAGTAATTCTGAAGGGTAATACCGTAAACTCATAATGCCTACAGGAAGTCTTGAATGTTGTCTTATATATATCATTCTCCTTGAGTCTGAGTTGGTGATGGGAAAATTAGAAATCTATCTTGGAGAAAACTAGTTCCCCTCTCTTTTGATTAAACAAGTCATCAATTATGGGTTGTGGTTATTCAACATCCCGTAATCAATACAGAGGTGAAGGATTCCATCCTTCTTTCTTATGAAAATCACTGGTGCTCCCTAAGGAGACACACATGGTCTGAATAATCCCTTGGAAATAAATTCTTGTTATTGTACCTTGAGCTCCATTAGCTTGAAGGTTGATATTTAGTATGGTGCTTTAGAGATTGGTTTTGTTCCAAGTTTCAAATCAATGGAGAAGATAAACACCTTCTTTGGAGGTAGTCTTGGTAGCTCCTTGTTGGTGAAATTTTTTGTCTTTACACTAAATGGAATACAACTTAATTCCATTACCCTCTCTTAAAGACAAATAGTTCATAATAGTTGGGTAAATGTATGTTAATAATTCCCCTCTTAATTTTACAAGGTACAAATCCCTCTCATAAATATTCAAGGATTTTATGATCAAACCATGCACTTGTATACTTTTACCAGAAAGAACTTAAGGATCTCTAATATACTCTTTGGTATAGAGGTGATTTTCAAAGATAATACATAAGATCAATAAAAGTTCAAAGAAAATATAGTTCCTTCAATTCTTAGAGATTTAAATTTCCGTTTTAAAGATAACACGAACCACTGTGGAAAGATTTATGGTCACAAGATAGATAGAAAATAATGTAGAGTAAATAATGTATCATCTCACAAAGGAATCAATGCATCACAAGTTTAATCTCAAAGATTCAAATCAGAAATTTGCATTAATGTATATAAGTACTGTAAAGTCCAAAGCCAAAATAGATATTCCAATTGATATCTCTTTCCACTGAGTTCTTTTTCAAAATGAAACTATTACTAAAAATTTCTTTAAGCTAAATTCTAACTAAAATTTCTAACCCCTAAGAAGTCTTATGCTCCATCATAAATAGTTTTTATAATCTGGGAGGCCTCCCTAAAAAATCAGCCTCTCGGATTGTCAGGAAGAAACAATTATAAACCAGTTAACATAATAAAGTAATAGTTTTAGGACAATTGTCCACTTATCATAGCAATTTAAACAAACAAAATCTATTCCGCCTCCTTTGGTGGCTCATCATCCCACATGGCATCCTTAACCAATTTCCAACTCTGGAAGGTGCTCATGAAATCCCACATCAGGTGAGAGTGCAATCTCTTCATCCCTAACAATTTTGATTGGCATGCATCTTTCTCCCATTTGAGTCCCTTAATTCTCTCCACCAATTTAGGAAATTTCCCACTGTTTAGGTATAGAAGCACTTCCACATTTTCTATTCTAGTGAAGTCGTGGGCCACAGGGTTTTCATTTTCTTTAATAGTATACATAGAAGTTTCAAAGCTTTTTATAATAGCTTCTAAATCCAAGTTTCCTTCTTCAAACTAGAGAATACCAGAAGGGTTTACCACTTTGATATCTTTCAATGCGTCTTCATGCATTTCCTTTATTTCCTTCCCTATGGCTTGAAAAATTTGGATTGTAGATTTGAATAAGGTACCTTTCCATCCCATGTTTTTCTTCAACATGAATAGTATGCAGGGGTCCACTGACTTCATCAGGTTCTTTGATAGAAACTTTGTTGCACCATACTTTCCTACTTCTTTTACCTAAGACATAATAGCTATACACTTAGTTTCATATAATTCCCAACTTGGAATTAGGGTTTGCATCTCGCCAAGCAATGTCTCCCCTTCTGTGTAGATGATAATGAATTTGTTTCCTTCTTTTACAATACCGTTGATCCAGTTACCCATTGCTTCATTCAGGGCTCTTCTGTGTTGCATTTGTTTTAGTAATTGCTTGTTGTCTATGGAATTGGGATCAAAGGATTGAGGAGTTTGAACCAAAGGTACTTCCCCTACACTGCTCAAAGAATTAAGGAATTCAGCCATGGTGATAACCAATTGTTTGATCTCCCTCTTTTTCCAGCCATCCTTTTTAGACTGGCCAAACATATGATCAACCAATAATTTGAATAAGTGTTATCTGGTATCATGGTTCAAAACCCCCAGTTCTATCTTAGTGACCTCAAAATACTTGAATTCTATCTCTTGAGTGCCTATCTTTTGTTTGTACATCGCAATCTTTGCAATTATATTTCATGTAGTAAGATCCATGCTTAGCCTGGCATTATTTTTCACTCTTTTAGCCTTGGGGGTGCGGGATGCATACTTAATAACTATATCTTTCACAAGAAGGGAAATCGGTTTCAAACTGCAATTTCAGTTTACAGAATTAGTTAGCTAAGGGGGAATAGAACTAGAAGTTAACCTATTATTAGTTGACCTAGCTGGGGTCACATGTTCTTGTTCTTTTCTCTTCTCTTCCATTGTCAAAGGGATATCCTCCTCATTCATTTCTATATCCACGAAGCTTGAATCCTGAGCAACCATATGAGTTTGAGTTTGAGACCTAGTCCTTGACCTCGTGCGAGGTGCAGTGGGATGATCATGATGTGATTTGGCTAAAGGTTCACTTGAAATGGTCTTCTTCTTGGATGGAGAAATGGCACCTGCATCATTGATCAAAACAAAAGCATTAGAGGGGTTAGGTGATAACTGAACTAAGGTAGGATTTTTATCAGTTCTCTTTTGCTATGATTCTTTAACTCTTTCCTGCCTCTTCTTCTTCAACCAATTATCTATGTATTTTAGGATGGACCTTGATGTTAGCTTTATGCCATCTTCTTCTTCCATGGTCCAGTCAATCTTAGGAATTGTTTTATCTAAACCTTCATAATTAGGCTAAATGATATCAGAGCCATCTTCATCTAGACCTTCAAAATTGAGTTTCAATTTTATGGATTTTATTTGGGGATCAATAGTCTTTAATGTTCTCTCTTTCCTATCTCTTCTCATTGCAATAATCTTCCCATAAATCCTCAATGTGAGGAACCATCTCTGTCCGATTCTCCAAACCCAGGGTTTGTTTTGCAAAACCTTTGCTGTCAAAACCTTTCCTTTCTTTATAAAATTGCATATTAAAACTCAATAGATCACTTCCAGCCACTCAGGTGTCAATCGTGCTTTTATATGTCAAAGCCCCAAGTTTGACAGGGAACACATAGTCCCATTTTTCTTTAGGAAGGGTGTTTTTAATCACCGTGAATAACTGTCTACAAATTTTTGCTAGAATAAAATAATCAAAGGCATACCTCAGCAACTTGAGGGGTTCCTCATCAAATCCTCCTATTATTATGTACACGAACCTTAGGAATTGAATGAATAAACTATCGTACCTTTGAACCAATTTTTGTGCACCTAAAGAGATCCTCTCCTCAAGAGTTCTGGCCAGATCATAGCATAATTTCCATAAAAAAACATCATGATCTGTGCGATAATTCTCCAAAAATCCATCTCTTCACAATAGGGGCAATAATCATGAACATTTATGTCTTCATCCCATGGTTCTCGAGGAATCCCAACAAGCTCTTGGGTACATGCTAGACAATATATGAGATACGAGGACATATAAAATTCCCTCTTAATCATTTGTGTTTTCTTGAGTTGGTCTCTCATTGAACTATCAATTAACTTGGCCCAATCTAGATACCACCTTCCATCTAAAATGATTTCAATATAATGATACATGCAGTCTTCAAAGAGGATTTCTTGAGCTGAACCCTTCGCTTTGTGCAGTAGGACTACTAGGTCATGGATATGCAACTTCAAGGGATCCTTCGTTAGTACCTTTGGTAGCCTAAAACCTCCTTTATAAAATGTTTCTTTCTATTTCCTGGCAATATTACTGTGGTTTTTTTCAAACCATTCATGAAACTAGGTATAAGACTGGGCTAGACTAAAACTGGAGAAAGCCTCATTGGATAGCTTGAAAATTGACATGATAGTTTCCCTAGTGATAGACAACATGCTCTGGCCATCATTTTTTAATATGATTTTTGACTTCATGTCATAACAGTTTACACACTGCTGAATCAACTTTGGGTTTGTTATAATAGGGGGAAAAGTGACAGCTTGAAGAAGCACGCTTGACATAATCTCTAGGGTGCACTCTTTATCTATAATATTATTACAATTATTTGCCATTTTATCTACCTCCACTCCCATCAAATCAATGTATGAAATTACTGGGCCTCAATACTCTAAACTAGTTTTATTGCCAAAGAACTGCATACTAGACCTCATATTTTTCCTCCAAAATAATACAACACTCTAAAGTCTTTCCAAAATCAAATAAACATGCAAATTAGGAACAGAGGAAAGGATCTCAATATTTACCTATAATTCACTGTCTCAAGGAGAATTCTTATCTTCTGCAACCAAGACTTTGTAATCTCTTTCTTTTAGAGAAATAAAACAACATGACATGATTTAAAAATACTCACATACCCACGAAGTATGCCAAATATTTGAATATTAATTAACGAGTGATATTGGAGTGGGGCATACATCATGATATGACACTTCACAACCAATAACATTCAAAAATTTGTCCATGTCATCATTTATTTCCCTCTGACACCATCACTTCGCACATGCTGGGAATTAATCCTATTAACTTGCATTGCCATCTCAAACCACACTCGCAGCCATTAGATTCCTGAGGCACACCGTACCATCATTATGGTGATTACTTATTTGGCATGTCACATCATTAGTCACATCATTCACCAATTTTCTTTGAGCACAAAATAATTTCCTTGAACCTCTTTTAACTACTTTGAACCAAGGTATGAAGTGGTTCAAAGTGGTTCGACATTATATCATAGTTTACCAAAAGATCTCACCTTTAGGTACAAGTGATAGATAGAAATTTATTATGAAACCTAATTGAACTAATTTGAACCGAGGTACGAAGTGGTTCAAAATGGTTCAATAATGACTTAAGGCGATAAACATTCAAAATGAGGAATGCTGAGCATACGAAATAGGTTCAAAGGAACACGATGGACATCATAGGGAAGTAACCACATACATGGGGAACAAACTAAGACCGGAAGAAAAGTTTGGGGAAATATTTTCAATTCAAACAAAAGAGTTAAAGACACTTATACAAGGTGACTCATATGGATACTAACACTCCTCTAGAAACATATCTTGATATTCTTGTGGGTAAGGGTAGTTTTCCACAAAAGGTTTTGTCATGTTGTGATCTTCTGTGGATTGATTCGACATACCATAAATTTTTTTATCATCATGATAAACTATCTCCTTTGGGTGTCTTTGTTTCTTCCATTTAACTATGAAAATTTGATACCCTTTCTAGTCATTTTAAGTTGCATCGCAAAATTTTTCCAAACCTGAACTCCCCATTCCATTCCTTGAATGGAGACTTTATTTATCTCATCATCTAAGCATTCCACCTTTTTGGAAAAATAATCTACTTTCACTCTATCTCCACAACTAGTTCATCCTTATGATTATTTCATAGGAGCCTAAAGGTGCTACATATAAATTAATTTTAGTAGAGAATTTAGGAAGCTCAATACTGGCCTCAAATAGGCATTGCTCTTCTTTGGCCCTCAATGGGTTGGCATACTAACCAATAATTAGATAAGGTTCCAATTTTCCTAGGAAAATTCTCCAAAATTTTAGGATATATAAATTTTTTTGTAGCTCTAGTATTAATGAGGATAAAAATGAGATTTTTCGTGGAGAGTACCCATGGTCTCAATGAGAGTAATCTAAAAATTAGCTTTCCATTTATCAATTGTGGTGTGAATTCTCTGTAGAAAGGCTATTTGTTGTGGTGGTAGAGGATTTATCTAAGGATAGGTTCTAGGCATCTTAGTAGGACACTAGTTAGCACAATGATCTCCACCACAAGTAAAACACCCAACTGCTAGCCCTTTCTTCTCAAGGTTTTTTAAGGGTTCCATTACCCTCCTTTTTAAAATCACTACATGCCCTCTTGTCCTTCTTAAAGTAAGAAATAGTTCCTTTGAACCCCTTCTTCTTGAACATTTGTGAATTTTGTTTCCAGCTAAATTTCTTCTTTCCTCTATCCCTATTTGTGTCATCATCTTTGACCTTCTACTCTTGTCAAATTGATCTTTTGTATGCTTTATTGGTGGTGCAAGGTACTAAGACATCAAAGGGTTATTTGATACTATGGTTAAGTCTCATGATGATTTTTTCACGTGAAAGTTATCGTTTGCCTGATACTTGTTACCTATTTTTTAATTTCGAGTTAAAAATAGCCTTATAATGAGATCAAGTCCTTTGATGGGATTTTAGAAAGGGTTTTAAGTGTTAAATAAGGGCATAAAAAAAATCACCCCACATGTTGGATTCCTCTCTATGTCAAAGAAATAAAAACTTCCAAATGAGATCCAAGTATTCAAATGTAGCATTGGAGGTAAAGGGAAGAGTCAAAATTTTCACTGAATTTCTATGAGCTGGTTGGGTCTTACCTCATTACGAGTTAACTTGAGCTTGTTATTGATTTTGTGAGTTAAAAATTTTAAAATAACCTAACAATGCTTGAGTCTTTGGTTGCAAGTTTTCTTTGTGCATTCATGGCCACCATATTAGATTGAGGGAAGAAATTACATTTGCATTAGAAAAAAAGGTGACCATTGTTCAGATTTATACATTTAATATAAACATTTCAATGTGGTTTCAAACACTTGACAAGCATATTTGAAGCCAAGAACTCCAAGTTTACATAGGAGATCAACTTAAAGAAGAAGAAAAATAAGTGGCTTTCTTGATCCAAGGAGCACTCATTAGTGATGCGAAACATCATGATTAACACAAGAAGTAGCATATCTCTTTAATGCAATGTAGCTTGGAAGAAAACTTCAAAGAAAAATGCCAAAAGTCCTAGAGAAATGGTAGATCTATGCTTGGACAATAGTAGAATGAAGTAAGAAACATTTTTTTGTAGAGGACAACATGAAATAGAGGTTAGAATAAGAATATTTGAGGTGTAAACATCAGTTAATTGAAGATGCAATATGGTTTGAGAAAGGAAGCTCCAGGATACAAAAAAGAAACAATAGTTACTTTGATGAATAAAGGTGCATGATAGGGAAAACTCAAAATTCAAAACAAGGCTACACTTAAAGAGGCAAGGTTTCATAACTTTCATAAAACTTAATGAAAATCAACCATACCAATTGAAAATGAAATATAATTCAATGGAAATTCATCTCTAATCACTTTCAAGTTGATACAAATTTGTACACGTACATGAAATTCAAGAAAACAACAAACAACATGTTTAGATTTTCAGGAAAAAAATAATTTCATTGGTTGTGTAATGCCCCTCCCATAGTTTTCTTTTAGTTTATATGGAAAAAATCTTTTAGGCCACTCTTCATTTTGATTATCCGCATATGAAGATTTTATTTATATTCATGGTTTTACTAACCCCATACTTGCATGTCTATGGTTAGCGTGCATGTTTTAATTTTATATTTTACATGCCCGATGTGGTTGAGGGACAAAGTCGTAGTTACTTGCTTGCAAGATCCACATGATCGGCCAATCCTTGCTATCGTCTGTTATATATTTATACATGTATGTATATGCTCATCTTTTTTGCAGGATTTTAGGTACCAGACATCGACTTCCTTGAATTACCAGGATGAGCATGCCCTATGACAATATCTCAATGGTAAGAGAGGGGAGATAACAAACAAGTCCAAATCATAACCTAAGCCATTTATTGTCCTGAAATAGTGGACAAGTATCATATTTATTACCCTTCCAATTCATCAAGGCGATGTGAATTCATAAACCCTTCCTCTGTGTTTGATTTAGTATTTTTGATGTAGTTGGTTTCTTCAGGTTTTGCATGCTTGTAGGTTTGATGTTATTTTTTGTGTTAAAATAGATAAAAGATTTAATTAAAGTTAATTCTGTGATTGATTACTTATATCTTATAAAATATTAGAATGTTTAAATATAAGGTTATTTAATTAATGAAAATTAATTAAATACCTATGTTAATTAAAAAAAATTAATTAAAAAGTCTAGTTATAGAAAGTGGATATTTAAATAAATACTAAGTCTAAATTGGAATTTAAATGCATAATGAAAATATAAAATAATATTTATTATTAAATTACATATTTTGAATATTCTAGGAATTTTAATTTAATTAAAATATAAAAATTCATATTTAAATGCAAAATGAGTTGTAGACACCTACAAATGGTCATCGCCTCTCCCTCCCTTTTAGTTGTCTTTTATACATCTCTGGTCGCTTTCACTCAATTTTATCTATTTTTGTCCATTTTTGTTCATTTTGATTTATTTTGAATTATTGTGGTTTATCTACCATTTTTTCACTTTATATTGGTCACCCGTCCCCTTTTTGCATATTTATTGTCTTTTATTTCACCTTCAATTTCAGATGACTTTTTAATGGCTTATTTTATTTCTCATTTAAATATTTTATTATTTAAATGACCTTTGAGGTTTTTGGAGGGAAATTATAAATTTTGTTTTATTATTGTCTTTTGGCTCTTCTTTTCCCTCTGATTGTTCATTTCATCTTTGTGAGTGTTCACTTTCAATTTGGATTTTTATTTAATTGGCTTTCTTCTTTTTCATTTGGCTAACTATGGTTTGAATATCCTCACTTTTATTATGTTTATATACTTTCTTTTTTGGTCATATTAGTGCACTTGTCAAATAAAGAGGAACATATAATTAAAGAGGAGAAAGAAAAATAATGGAGTAGAATAGAGAGTTTGCATGATTTTATTTATATTTGTATCACTGAAAAATGGAAGCACTTCCATTTGGACTGGTTTATCCCTCTGAGTAAGTGGTTTTGGGTCATGTCAAGAACCATGAATAGGTCTTTGCATGGATCTATCTTTCCCCCCTTGTTCTGCTTCTTTCTCCACCTATTTCCAGCCTGTTTCTGGCACCTGGTCCTAAGAATCTGATATCTGTGACCTCAGGGTCAAGGTTGACCTTCTGGGTCAAGCTCGACCTCGACTCTGACCTAGGTCATAGTTGAACTCGACTTTGACCTAGGGTAGAGTCAACCTCGACCCCAATTTTCAAATTCTGGAGGTTTCGGGATGTCGGCTTTGGAAAGTTTTATTTTCCCACTTTCGAGTCAGCTGTTTTAGATTTTGGAATGGTAAAATCTTAAATTATATTTAATCTAGGTCCAATTCTAAGGGTTAAGGCCTAATTGGAATTTAATTCCCCTATGTTGGCCCTTCTAGAAGATTGTGCCCTAGATCACTATAAAAGGAAGCCTTCCTCCTCTCATTTTCACCAAGCAATTTGATCCATCTCTTGTTTACACATACAAGAACTCTCAAGCAAGCAAGAAGGAGAAGGAAAGAATTCAAGCATTCAAGTATTCAAGCATTCATCAAGGAGATCCATTGTTAGCCATTGAAGGATTCAATCTCTTTGGAGCCCTCTTGTTGAAGATTTCTCCATCCACATTCATCCAAGCTTCTTCCTAATCCAAGATCCATGCAAGATTGCTGTTGAAAATATAATACAATTGATTTGAGACATCCTACATGCAATTCTACATTCATTTGGAGAATCCATACTTGTGGATTCAAGGATTCGAATCCTCCACAAGGATTTCAACATAAGCAAGGTGAATAGTTCCATTTACTTTGTTTATATATTTCCATTTAAATTACATTTCAAGGTAGATTCCAAACCGGGGTTTGACCAAGGCAAACCCACCAAACAACAGCAAGGCAAACCCCCCAAAAAACAAAAACCCTTTTTCTTGTAGGTACAAGTGCGAGATGGTGAATATCAGTGCAGATCTGGATACCCTTTTCAACGAACTTTCAAGATCCGCAAACAAAATTTCCATCGGAGCTATTTCAGGTCAAGGTCAAATTTTAGTGGGGGTCAAGATTGTACCCCAGGGTAAGATCTTACCCCGATCCCGAGGTTAAGGTCGACCTTGATCTGAAAGAAATTTTTTTTTTGGGTTTTCTCTGTCTCTACATTTCCAGGCTGGATCAGGTTGCAAAATCTCCTGAAACTATGCACAAACATTAGAAAATAGGCTTTTCTAGATTTACCCTATTTTGAAGTTAGTATTTGTCTTCTATTCATTTAAGTATTCAAGCACACACTTTCTATAGATAACTATAAGATTTTCTCCTTTCTTCATATTCTCCATAGTTTGATTCATTTGTGTATTGATCACTTCCTTGTGATTAATCAATTTGGATCTCTCCTTTTGGGAATTTGGATTAGGGATAGATCCTATATTCCCCTATACATTTTGTTAGAGTTTTAGGTGACTCTACAACACCCTCAGGATCAAATGCAAGACCAAGATAACTTCCACAAGAGATTGGCAAGACAATTGCATTAAGATGCAAGAATGATATTATTGATCATGGACATGATTAAAATGTACATAATAGGCCTCCTTATATAGGAAAGGTGATAAGAGACAATGATAAGGAGCTGATAAGCTATTACCTATGCTAGGTGTAATCACATGTCCACCAAATGTGGATCATCCTCCATTATGCAATAAAGTATGTGCAATGGATTAGGATGATAATGTGATAAGAGCACGAAAGGTGGATCTCACACACAAAGAGGTATGTGATGACAACTATCACACCTAAAGTGGAAATTCTCCTACACCATGTAAAGGCGATATGAGAGAATGATAAGGAGCATTGAGCATTGATTAATTCATTAGATCTATTCAATCCATCCTTGCATTCATACTTTCTCTTGTGCTTTTCTTCAACCTCTAGATCCTTGGTTCAATATTTTCTATTTGCAAATTCTTACACATTTCATATCTCACATTCTCTCCCATACATTTTTGGTGAACCAGACAAGCTTACCCCTTTTCTTTTTTGGAATTAGATGCCCTATTGTGTTAGATTTTTGGTTTAATTCATTCTTTTATGGTGTTAGATCTTGCATGTATTATATTTGTTTTATGTGTTTGCATCTCATATAAAATCAAAATATTTTGTGTTTTCTTAGTTTAGTTCATTGGCATTGAATTGGTATATGAGCTTTACTACCTTTAGTCCTACTTATAATATTCTAGTTAGACGAAGTCATAGACTTATGGGTGCCTTTGATCTTGAGTCTTCCTCTCCTTTCCTTAGGATCCCGGATGACAATTTGATTATTCATGATTCCAATCCTACTATGGAGAAAAAAATCTTCTCAATCATCTCATGATGAGTATGATGCTTTACGAGTTCCTCCTGAACAAGTTCAAAATTTTTTAACCGAACTTGATAATTTGGGTAATTGGCTTATTCAAGAAAACCATACTGAAGATTCTATTCAAGCTATCGAGGCTCTTAAGAAAGTTATTTGTGACAATGATCAAGGTGTTAATCTCTTGTGTGGTATTACTCATCTTGTGCATTTAAATGTTAAACCTTTAGCTCAAGAAGCTCAAGATTTAGGATTTACTCCTCTTGTCACTAGTGTGGAACCCTCTTCCATTCCTTTACCTATTATTCCTACCTATACTCCTCCTCTGGCGACTATGACCGTTCCCTCTCTTCCTATGAGTGTTCCTCCTATGTCCCTTCCTACATCACAACCTTCTTATCATAATGTTCCTTTTACTTATTCCAATCCTCTTCCAATTGTAGTTCCAAGTGTTCCTCTAGTTGTGTCTTCCATTCCTATAGCTTCATACACTTTAACTAGTGTTTCTGATGTTTCTATGCCTCCTATTTCCTCTAATGATTAAAAAATCATCAGTTTGGCTCAAACTGTGTCATCTTTACAACAAAAAATTGCATCCTTGAATCAAAACAAGTTTAGCATTCCTACATGTGACATGGGAAGTCCTTTGTTCCTAGATATCATTCATACTCCCATTCCTTAGCAAGTCGATATGTCTCATCTTGAGAATTACAATGGTAGGGGAGACCTTGTTCATCATGTTAAAACATTTCAAATCCTTTGTAGTGATTATTCTCATGACCATAGGATTTTATCCAAGTTGTTTGCTAAACATTTTTGTGACAAGGCCTTACAATGGTACTATTCCTTGCCTCATTCTATTGACTCTTTGACAAAAATTGCTAATGCTTTTATTCAACAATTTCAAAATAACATTGGCCCGCAAGTGTCTTTGACCGATTTGATGCATTGTAAACAAAACACTAAGGAAAAATTGACTGAATTTATTGGTAGATTTAAGCATTTGCATGCTCATATTTCCTATCCTATTCCTAATATTGATATTCAATGTATGTTTATTTCAAATTTGCAAAAGGATATTAGAGATAAGATTCTACTTTCTGAATTTACCTCTTTTCAACAACTTTGTGTAGCACTTCATCATTATCAATTACAAGTGAGTCAATTTGAGAGAAATACTCCAATGGCTCCTATTCCAGTTGATAAGAGTGATGCCACTCCTAATCCAAATAAATTTAAAAAATTCAACAACTATGTCAAGATAAACAAACAAGCGAATGCAGTTGCTAATCAAGTTGCTGTTGCATCCCACAATGCCACTTCTGCATCCACTGCTTTTTGATTATATCATAAAATTACTCCTCTCTCCGAATCTTTACATTCTATTATGAATAGGTTGTTAACTACTAATATGATTACTTTACCTCCTATTTGACCTCTTTTACCTACTACAATAGCATCCAAATCCTTTGATCTTAAAGCTTTTTGTCAATATCATCGTCAGAATGGTCATGATACTGAGAAGTGTTATTCTTTAAAACATAAGGTTCAAGACTTAATTGATTCTAATACCTTATTTGTTGATAATCTTGATGGTAGTGGGAACAAATATGTATCTCCTCCTAATCAAAATCTTCAAATCTATACGAATCCTTTACCTACACATGATACTAATACCATTTCTTAGCCATCTTCTATAGATATCGTTTATGATTCAAAGATGGATGATCTTAATCACATTTTTAACCATATGGAGCATGTCGATCAATCTATACCTCCTCTTCAGCTTGAAGATTAACCTAAAGTTCCACCTCAACCTAAACCACAACTGCAGCCTAAACTAAAATCTCAACCAAAACCTCAAAAACAACCCAAGAATAAAAGACTTCGGGAAATTTTGATTACCTTTGATGATTCTGAGACTATTAAGGCTCTTGATGGTCCCCTTTATGTATTTATGCTAGGATTTATCAGATACCTACTCGTGGTTGTCTTGTTGATCCTACATCTTTAGTCAATGTTATTATTGAAGAAAATATTTTTATGAAAAATTTGCAACACGATTCTTATGATACATCGGATGTGTGGATTAAAACTTGTAATGGTTTTCTATATCCCTCATTTGGTTCTATTAACTTGCTGGTTGAACTTTGTGGTAAAATTGTGAACAGTTGCTTCATTGTTATTCCTACTTCTGATCAATTTCAAGTTAAGCTTGGTTTGCCTTGGTTAAATTCCATGCACGCTGTTGCTTTGCCTATCCATAAGTGTCTTAAATTCATTCATGATGAAGAAGTGAAGATGGTTAATCATAGTTTATACCAACCTTCTAGGCCTAGGGATTGTGCTACCCTTGACTTCTTTTGGCCTTCATTACCTAATTCATGTCCTTCTCGACCTGATAATCTTTTTCGCTCTTATCAAGCCTATAAGCATTGTAAGATTCTCGAGTTAAGCATACCACTGATGGATCTTAATCATGGTATTTTGCCTACACCTTCCATACCTCCTTTATCCATGGCTTCTAGTTCTATTAATCAAGCTCCTGGTGTTCCTTGTCACTCTACCGCTAATCCTCCTATAGAACCTGTGAAGGATCCGATAGTTGTTCCTCCTAGTTCTCAACATATTTAAAGTAAAAAAAAATGTAAATGGTCTGCTAATGAATGTTTTAAGAAGCATCATGCTCAAGCGAAGGCTCATACTTCTGTTCTTCAAATTTCTTTACCTTCTTTTGACAAACCTATGCATGATGTGTTAGAAGAAGTTACTGCTAATAATGATGTTAAAATTCAAGATTATGATGATTCTATTCATATCTTAGATCCTATTTTGATTAATCTAGATGAAGAAGATACTCTTGATGATACTAATGATGTTAATGATGAATATGAGACTATTGACATTGAAATTGATTTACCTAATATACTTTCATCACAATTAACAGTTACACCTAGTATCGAACATTATGATTCTCAAGAGGATCCTTTTTTGGAACTGGCTATCATTCCTACTATGTTGGATATAGTCCCTCTTGTGAGTTAGCCACCTTCTTTAAATGATATCAAACAAGATGGAGAGAGTAGGGGGCATGCTTGATCAGATTGTCCTTTTATGGTAGCTTTTTTGTGTGTTTTCCTATTGTACTGTGCTTCTCCTGTGATGTGTTTGCTAAATGTTGTTAGATTCTTTGATACGACCCTTGTTTCTTTGTTGGTGAAAGGTGATAAAGGAATCAAACCTATTGTACTATTCCTCTATATATATCTTTATTATTCTATATGTTGTTTCATGTTATGTTGTACTTGTGGTATTGTTTGTAAATGTTTCCATGTATAGTCTACTTGGATTTGTGACTTGGTAGCACTGAATCTTTTTGGTCTCCTGGTTGTGGTTCAAAAAGACTCTTCTTTGTATCTCTTATGTGTTCTTTCCTCCATTGTGATTGTAGTTCTACTTTCTTTGGGGAATGATGTCAATTCATTTACAATAATATCATATTATCTTATGATCATACTAACCCCATGGCAGGTAGATCCCTTCTGTGTTCTCTATATGTTTATGTATTATTTCACTTGATTTGTCTTCGCTTGGGGGCATCTCGTAGTGGAAACGTAATCAGTGGAGTTATTTATGTTTTCGTTCAAGCCATTGCTCCTATTAAAGTGTTAGAAATGACTTTAATGTGGGGGCATACGCTCTACTCACCTATTCCACACACACACTTTTACATATATTATTTTTCAAGATACTTCTCTCCCTTTTTGTATTAGTGACTAATCGTTAAAGCATGGATTTTTATTTAGGATCTCTTGATCCCTCCAGTTTCAAAATTTTTGATCCCTTAAGGTTGAAGGTGTCCTTAAGACTGGATCTCTTTTGCCTTTGGTTTTACTCTTATGGAATATAATATTCCTAAGGGTGAATCCTTGATGTGTTGACTAGTGAGTAGCCACATTCACTAGGCGGTTCAATTCCATCTTTCCGATTGCACAATTTCCTCATGTGGTTCACAATGGGACATAAGTTCTCATTGGGTGAGGTAATCAAACCCTCTCTTTCTTTCTCTTTTCTAGAGATGTATCTCTTATTGTAATCTTGGAGTTGATGAAGACTTGAGTCCTTGGGGGCTTGAGGTTTTCTTTGTCCCTTTGAATCTAATAAGATTATCTTTTCATTATGATCTCCTTTACCAAGAGTTTGCATCAAGTCCATATTCTTGCTAAAGTGGGGGCTAAATGTATCATTGGAAAATGGAAGCAATTCCATTTGGACTAGTTTAGTCCTCCAAGTAAGTAGTCTGGGGTCATGTCAAGTGCCTTGAATAGGTCTTTTCATGGATTTGGCTTTTTCCCCTATTCTGCTTCTTTCTCCACCTATTTCCAGCCTATTTATGGCACCTGGTCCTAAGAATCTAAGATCTGTGACCTCAGGGTCAAGGTTGACCTTGACTCTGACCTAGGTCATAGTTGACCTCAACTCTAACCTAGGGAAGAGTTGACCTCAACCCTGACCTTGGGTCCAATTTTCAAATTCTAGAGGTTTTAGGATGTCAGGCTTTGGAAAGTTTTATTTTCCCACTTTCGAGTTAGCTATTTCAAATTTTAGAAAGGTAAACTCTTATATTATATTTAATCTAGGTCCACTTCTAAGGGTTAAGGCCTAATTGGAATTTAATTCCCCTATGTTGGCCCTTCTAGAAGATTGTGCCCTAGATCACTATAAAAGGAAGCTTTCCTCCTCTCATTTTCACTAAGTAATTTGATCCATCTCTTGTTCACACATACACGCACTTTCAAGAAAGAAAGAAGGAGAAGGAAAGCATTCAAGCATTAATTCATCCTCAAGAATTCATGCATTCAAGTATTCGAGCATTCATCAAGGAGATCCATTGTTAGCCATTGAAGGATTCAATCTCTTTGGAGCCCTCTTGTTGAAGATTTCTCCATCCACATTCATCCAAGCTTCTTCCTAATCCAAGATCCATGCAAGATTGTTGTTGAAGATCTAATACAATTGATTTGAGACATCCTACATGCAATTCTACATTCATTTGGAGAATCCATACTTGTGGATTCAAGGATTCGAATCCTTCATAAGGATTTCAACATAAGCAAGGTGAATAGTTCTATTTACTTTTATTATATATTGCAATTTCAATTACATTTCAAGGTTGATTCCAAACCAGGGTTTGACCAAGGCAAACCCCCCAAACAACACCAAGGCAAACCCCCCAAACAACAAAAACCCTTTTTCTTGTAGTTATAGGTGCGAGATGGTGAATATCAGTGTAGATTTGGATACCCTTTTCAATGAACTTTCAAGATCCACAAACAAAATTTCCATCGGAGCTATTTCAGGTCAAGGTCAAATTTCAGTGGGGGTTAAGATTGTACCCCGGGGTAAGATCTTACCCCGATCCTAAGGTCAATGTCAACCTTGCTCCGAAAGACAAAAGGTTTCTGGGTTTTCTTTGTCTCTGCATTTCCAGGCCAAATTAGGTTGCAGAATCTCCTGAAACTAGCACAGACACCAGAAAATAGGCTTTTCTAGATTTACCCTATTTTGAGGTTAGTATTTGTCTTCAATTCATTTAAGTTTTCAAGAACACACTTTCTATAGCGAACTATAGGATTTTCTCCTTTCTTCATATTCTCCATAATTTGATTCATTTGTGTATTGATCACTTCCTTGTGATTAATCAATTTGGATCTCTCCTTTTAGGAATTTGGATTAAAGATAGATCCTATATTCCCCTATACATTTCATATCTCACATTCTCTCCCATACAATATTTTTATGTTATTTTATGTAAACCTGATTTTTAATTGCATCATTGAGTGATTGAGATAATTTGAATATTATTTATACTTTTTGTGGTGGAAGTTTTTATATTCTCAAACTAATTGATTTTTCCTATCTACAAATGGTGAACCCGACGTGAAGATCTAGCCATATTTTTCAACCCATTTGGTATTTTTGTCTGAATTTTTTTTAGAGGTTGAAGGCATATTTAAGAGATCTCAGTCCAAATTGTAGATTTTGCTAAGCATTTTGATTGATTTATAAATATTTCATGATTTTTAATGAAAAATCAATTCTAGGCTCAAATGAGAAAATATTTCAAAAAACTTTACATTTTCAGAAATTTCTTGAAATTCCAAGGGGAGCTTTTTTATTTAGATGAAAAATATTTATCAAAAACTTCAATGTTTGAAAAATGATATGTGTTGGTAAATTAATTCCATAGGGTACTATTGAAAGATTTTTTAAAAAATCCTTATATTTTTAAAAGGATCTATGATTTTAATAGAGATGTAATTTTTTGAGTTTTTATTTTTAGGGCCAAAATTGTAGCAAAAAGTCCAAACCTTGTTGATTAGGTCAAACTCAAAAAATAAAAAAATGTAATTTTATGATGAGCTTGTATTTTATTTACACATGTTTCAACTCATCATGGGATCATCTTATATTTTTTTAAAGGTGTCTATTATGATTTTTAATGTCATTTGAAATCATTTTGTGGAATTAACTCACCTTGGGATTTGATGAACTACAACTGATTTAGAACCTGATTGAAGAAACTGTGATTTAAGATCAACAAGAAGATTGATTAGATATGTAATATGCTTAAATCAATATTATGTTTTCATTGATGTCAACTAGTTTGACAACACTTATCTTGTAAGTTACTATACCGATACATCTGTAGTGAAGGAGTGAAAGAGATGAAGAACAAAAATATGTACATGAGGAAGATGGATATGATAGATGAGGATATGGAATACATTAACTTGTTGATGAGTCAATGACTTCATGTTATTGAATTGATTATGTTTCATTCATCTATGATGAGGAAAAGAGCTGAAAGACACAAACCAGTGTTGTCAGTTGATGAAGCATTTTAGTATACACCGATGGAGTCTAGTGTATACCAAGCATTGTGTTAACCGAGCTTGTGTTCACTGATGCATTTCTTTGTTAACTGAGAAGAATAGAATGAACTAAATGACTAGTTTAGCTGATAAGATTAATGAGATGGCAAGTGTATGAATAAATAAAGTTTGTTACATAGATCGACGACTGACAAAATTCAGGAAAGATCTAAAGGATGAGAATCAAACTTGTTATTGACACAAGTGCCGAAGTATGTTTAAGAGGCAAAATCAATGACAATGATTAAGTGGAAAAATTTGATGGAGTAGAAGAAAATGGTTTACATGTCTATATAAGAGACTAAAGATTTCACATTGAGTGTGATGTTGGAAGAGAAGGAAACTACAAAATCATCATGTGAACAAGTTTTCATGCATTTCTAATCATACTGGTTAAGAAGAACCCTACTATAGAGCATTACCAAGCAACAGAGAGTATTTACCGACAGACAGTAAGTTGAACAGTATTTGAAACAAAATTGATTTATTGATCAGAAAGATTTGTATGAGATGAACATTGATCTGTAATTTGTAATTCAAGTTGTATTAAGTCAAATCACCTACTGTTACATATTTAACCATTGTACATAGTCAAATCTCTTAACCGAGTGGACGAAGAAAGTCTTATTATGTATCACTCATAGAATGAGCATTGTTATCCTGTCAACCCTAGAGTGACTGCTGGTTGGATGATAATGGTTGGCCTAAAATCCTCTAACAAGGTCACACCTAACTGTGTGTTTGTAACCTTTAACAGGGTTGGGTCTTCACCGACCTCACTTGAGAAGAGTGAATATTTTTGGGTTGCCGGTCCTAAGTGGTTTTTCCCTTCACAGGGTTTCCATGTTAAATCTCTTGTGTTATGTGTTAATTGTGATGTTTGTTTTGATGTCATACTTTTCATATTGCATGTTAGATTTGATCGGTAACTACTATAAGTTTTAGACTGATAATCGGTAAATGCACAGACAGTAAAAGTATCTTAAGTTACCGAGTAGCAAAAATTGAAGTATTTGTTTTTGGATTATACATTTTGTATTGGGATAGTGATTAATTGATTCACCCCCCCCTCAGTTATTCTAACAATTGGTATCAGAGCGTTGGTTGCTTTGAACAGAGTTTTAAGGACTAAATAGTAAAAAGATCTCAAAATGTATAAGAGGGAAGTGCCAAAGCTGAACAAAGAGAACTTCACAGTATGACAGAGCTGGATGAAGTTGCACATATCTGGAATTGGGAATGCAACACTAGAATTGATGGAGAATGGTTACATAGAACCGACACCAGGTCCCCTGACACTTGATCAACTGAAAGATAGGCATGAACACAATGTTACTATGATGGAACTTGCTACTGCCTGCACCAATGCTGAATTTGAAGATATCAAAAGTTGCACTACTGCAAAAGCCATGTGGGATAAAATTTATCAAGTTTACAGTGGAGATGTGCATGTTAAAAGAGCCAGAGCAGAAATCCTAAGAGGTCGATTTGACGTTATGAAGATGAAAGAAGGTGAGAATATTGTGCAATACACAAATAGATTGAAAGAGGTAGTACATGATATTAAAGCATTTGATGGAGTCATTAGTGAAGAAACTATTGTAAGTAAAGTACTCAGAACCTTATTGCTGGTTTATGCAATCAGAATATCTGCTATTCATGAGACAAGGTCTACATCTGCTAATGTACTTACACTTGACAATCTGATTGGTAAACTTACAACCTTTGAATTAAATAATTTTGATAACAGTGTTGTACCATCTGTGGAATCCACTTTCATGTCTTCTCTAAAGATTAGTAAGTCTAGTAGGAGTAATAAAAATGATAGTGGCAGTAATACCGATGATGGGCTTGATGAACTTGAAGCTCTTATGGCTAGAAGATTACCCAAAGGTAAAGGAAGGTATAGAGGTAAGCTACCTTTAGCATGCTTTAATTGTAAAGAGGTTGGCCACATCGCTACTAGATGTCCACATAAGAAAGATGATGATAGAACCAAAGACCGATCTAAAGGAAGCTATGGGAGAAGAGTCAATAGAGGCTACCGACATAATAGAGATAATCGAGACAACAATGAAAAAGGGAAAAATGTATGTTTCATAGCTGAAGATAATGAATTTGAATCTGATTTTGATGATGATGTAGAAGTTGTATTTGTTGCTATGAAAGATGACTCAGAGGAAGAAGAAGAAAAGCATGAAGAAACAACATTGATCTCTAAAGTTAACAAAAATAATACATGGATCATAGACAGTGGCTGTACACATCACATGACTAGTGATGAGGATAAGTTTGATGTACTTGAAGAATAAAATGGAGGTTCAGTTAAGATGGGTTATGACACACCCTATATGGTAAGAGGTAAAGGAACCTTAATGATAAATGATATGATAAAATGTGATAATGCTTATTGGGTAGATGGATTGAACTATAACTTGTTAAGTGTGGCACAACTGAATAATTCAGGTCACTGAGTTGCTTTTGAGAGCAAGAAAGTGAAAATCTTTGATGATGGAGGAAGACTAGTTGGAACTAGAGCATAATCAAGAGGTAATCTATTTTATCTTGATACTGATGAGTCTTCTTGATTGATGATGAAAAATGAAGATGCTTGGTTGTGGTATAAAAGGTTATGCCATGTAAACTTTGATAACATGATTAAGATCAGTAAAAGGAAAAGAGTTAGAGGGCTGCCTAAATTTTCAAAGTTAGATCATATTATGTGTCATGAATGCCAAAAAGGTAAGATGACTAAATCTACTTTCAAAAGTATGGATTACTCAACAAAGAAGATACTTGAGTTGGTTCATATCGACCTATGTGGTCCTATGAGAACTCAAAGTTATTATGGTGATAGGTACTTTATTCTTTTTGTTGATGACTATACTAGATTGATGACTATTATGTTCTTAAAAGAAAAATCTGAAGCATTTAAGATGTTTAAGTGGTATAAGACTAAGGTAGAAAAAGAGACTAGAAAGGAATTGAAATTCCTAAGATCTGATAGAGGAGGTGAATTTATCTCTGATGAGCTTACTAATTTCTATAATGAGCATGGTATTAAAAAACATGTCTCAGCACCGAGGACACCTCAGCAGAATGGGATTGCTAAAAGAAGGAATAGGTCAATAGTTGATTGTGCTAGGACATTGATGCTACAAAAGAATATTGCTTAGACATACTGGAGGGAAGCTGTCAGTACAATATTTTATGTGCTTAATTGAGTTCAATTGAAGAATGACACCAACAAGACACCCTATGAGTTGTGGTTTGGACACAAACCTACTGTAAGTTATTTTAGAATTTTCAGAAGCAAATGTTTTATTCTGAAAGATGAGAGAAATGGAAAATTTGACTCAAAAGGTGATGATGGAATATTTCTAGGATATTCTAGTAAAAGAAAAGCATATAAATGTCTGAATAAAACTACTAATAAGATGATTGAAAGCACTAACGTCTGTGTTGATGAGTTTGATGAAAATAACACAAAGGAAAGTACAAAGGAATTAGAATACTATGGTAGATTCACTTACATTGAACAACCATAGTATTTACCAAAGCCTCAGCTTGTGGTAATCGGTCAATAGGAAAATAATACCGAACAATAGGAAAGAGAAACCGATGAGCAGAATGGCCCTACCGAGCAAGCAAATGAACCTGCACAGGATGAATAGGAAAGGAGAGATAGGATACTGGTGGTTTTTTTCAGAAGACACCATCCCAAATCACAAATCATTGGAGACAAGCAAGCTGGCATGCAAATAAGGAGCAAAGCAAGACAATGTGCATGTCTAGTTTGTGATTTTGAGCCGAAAAATGTAAAGGTTGCATTAGAGAATGATGAATGGGTTAATGCAATGAAATAAGAAATAGAGAAAATAGAAAAGAAAAAAACCTAGACCTTAGTACCCCAACCTAAAGATAAGAATGTTATCGGTACTAAGTGGATATTCAGGAACAAGCAGAATGAGAATGGAGAAGTGACAAGAAATAAAGCTAGATTGGTATGCAAAGGATATGCACAGGAGGAAGGCATAGAATATGGTGAAACCTTTGCACCTATTGCTAGATTGGAAGGACTCAGAATGCTACTTGCATATGCTACACACAAGAAATTCAAGGTATATCAAATGGATGTCAAGTCAATGTTTTTGAATGGAATAATTGAAGAAGAAGTCTACATAGAACAACCTGAAGGGTTTGTTGATCTTGAAAAGAAAGATATGGTATGTAGATTACATAAAGCTTTATATGGTTTGAATTAAGCACCGAGAGCCTGGTATGAAAGGCTTCATACTTATTTGTTAAGTATAGGATTTGTAAGAACAAGTGAGAACAACAATCTGCATATGAAAGGAGATATTGATGATACAATTCTTATTGCTGAAATATTTGTGGATGATATCATATTTGGAGGTCAAGATCAAATATGTAAAGCCTTTGTTGATGATATGAGGAATGAGTTTGAAATGTCTATGTTTGGAGAGATTAAGTTCTTTCTTGGACTACAAGTGATTCAGCAGAGTGATGGGATATTCATCACACAGTCTAAATACATAAAAGAAGTATTGAAAACATTTGGCATGGAAGATGCTAAATCTATGGGAACACTAATGGCTACTAGATGTAAATTGGCTAAGGAAGATGAAACTACATAAGTAAAATAGACTCTGTACCGATCAATGATTGGTAAGCTAATGTATGTAGTTCATAGTAGACCAGATATAGCACATGTTGTGGGAATAGTTGCTAGATTTTCTAATAATCCTAGAGAATCACACATGATTGCTACTAAAAGAATCTTAAGATACCTGAAGAAAATAGAAGACTATGGATTATGGTATCCTAAGGAAGGCAAGTTTGAACTCAGAGTCTATACTGACACTGATTGGGCTAGAAATTTGGATGACAGAAAAAGCACCACCGGAGGAGCATTCTTCTTTGGTGAAAGACTTGTTACTTGGACAAGTAAGAAGTAGGCTTGCATTTCTCAGTCTACAGCTGAAGCAGAGTATGTTGCTATTGCTACAAACTATTTAAACATTTCATATATTAAACAAGTTCTGGAAGGTATGAATGAGATAATCACTAAGCCGGTGATTATATACTGTGATAACACCAGTGCAATTAATATTTCAAAGAATCCAGTGATGCATTCTAAAAAAAAGCATATATCAATAAAGTATCACTACTTGAGAGAACAAGTACAAGAGAAGCAAGTTAAGCTAGAGTTTGTTACATCAAAAGAACAACTTGCAAATATATTTACAAAAGCTCTACCGAAAAACACATTTGAGTATTTGAGGACTAGACTTGGGGTCCATCCCCTATCTATTGCTCACTAAGGTGATTCAGATTTTGCATCAACCTAATCTTATCAGAAGATCATTCATGTTGATGCAACATTGTTCACACTTTGGATCATGTCTAAAGCTGTGAATGGTACTGGAACATATTGGCATATCAGTAAACAGAGATACAGAGTATGCACCAGACAATAGAGCTCTTCAGTAGTATAAAGACTGATCACACAGACATAGTTATTTATTTATTTGTTTCTTTGGCATTGTTGTCAAAGGGAGAGATAACCTGAATATGCATCGATTAGAACTATATGAGGGAGAGCATTGAAGATCAGTTATTGAGAACAAAATAAGGAATCCAAGAGCTAAAAATATCATATTAAGCTAAGGAGAGCTTGTACAACATTTGTTCACAAAGTTGTAGAATACATGTTTGGTATGTGTATGGTATATTTCATATTTCTTGAGTTGCCATCAATGCCAAAGGGAGAGATTGATGAACTACAACTGATTTAGAACCTAATTGAAGAAACTATGATTTAAGATCATTGAGTAGATTGATTAGATATGTAATATGATTAAATTAGTATTATGTTGTCATTGATGTCAACTAGTTTGACAATACTTATCTTTTAAGTTACTATACCGATACATCAGTAGTGAATGAGTGAAAGAGATGAAGAACAAAAATATCTACATGAGGAAGATGGATATGACAGATGAGGATATGGAATACATTGAGTAACTTGTGGATGAGTGTATGAATTCATGTTATTGACTTGATTATGTTTCATTCATCTATGATGAGGAAAAGAGCTGAAATACACAAAGCAGTGTTGTTGGTTGATGAAGCATTTCAGTATACACTGACAGAGTGTAGTGTATACTGAGCACAATGTTAACCGAGCTTGTGTTCACCGACACATTTATTTGTTAACCGAGAAGAATAGAATGAACTAAATGACTAGTTTAGCCGATAAGATTGATGAGCTAGCAAGTGTATGAATTCGAGGTAACAGATAAAGTTTGTTACATAGATCGACAACTGACAAAATTCAAGAAAGATCTAAAGGATGAGAATCAAATGTGTTATTGACACAAGTGCCAAGGTATGTTTAAGAGGCAAAATCAATGATAATGATTAAGCGGAAAAATCTACTGGAGTAGAAGAAAATGGTTTACATGTCTATATAAGAGACAGAAGATTTCACATTGAGTGTGATGCCAGAAGAGAAGGAAACTACAGAATCATCACGTGAACAAGTTTTCATGCATTTTTGATCATACTGGTTAAGGAGAACCCTACTACAGAGCATTATCGAGCAACATAGAGTGATTACCGATGGACAGTAAGTTGAACAATATGTGAAATAGAATTTATTTATTGATCATAAAGATTTGTATGAGTTGAACATTGATTTGTAATTTGCAATTGAAGTTGTATTAAGTCAGATCACCTATTGTTACATATTTAACCATTGTACACAGTCAAATATCTTAAACGAGTGGACTAAGAAAGTCTTATTATGTATCATTCATAGAATGAGCATTGTTATCATGTAAACCCCAGAGTGACTACTGGTTGGATGATAACGGTTGGTCTAAAATCCTCTAACAAGGTCACACCTAACAGTGTCTTTGTAACCTTTAACAGGGTTGGGTCTTCACCGACCTCACTTTAGAAGAGTGAATATTTTTGGGTTGCTAGTCCTAGGTGGTTTTTCCCTTCATAGGGTTTCCACATTAAATCTCTTGTGTTATGTGTTAATTGTGATGTTTTTTTTGATGTCATACTTTGCATATTGCATGTTAGATTTGATCGGTAACTACTATAAGTTTTAGATTGATAATCGGTAAATGCACGGATAGTAAAAGTATCTTAAGTTACCAAGTAGCAAAAATTGAAGTATTTGTTTTTGGATTATACATTTTGTATTGGGATAGTGATTAACTGATTCACCCCCCTCTCAGTTATTCTAATAGGGATTATCATATTTAGATTAAAATTTAAAGTTAGATTAGATTTTCATTTTTCTTAGATTAAATTGTGTTTTGATTTTCTTTTTGGGGGAGCTAATTTTTAGTTTTGTGGGCTTGTGTAGGTATTAATCATTTTGTCAAAGACATTATTTTGAAAGTACTAACGACATTTGGTGCAAGACACTTTTTGAAGACTTAGTTTTTGAAACCAACTAATTTTTTAGTTAGAAAACATTTCGATTTGGTGCTTAAAATTTACCAAGTGTTTGGCTTGTTTGGTGCAATGACACATTTTATTTAGAAAACAAGATAAAACAAACATTTTTTCTTCCCTTACTTTCATGGATCTTGGGTGAAGATAAATTTGTTTTATCATTTAGATGGAAACCTTTGGTGGGAAAAGAGGTACTCACCCCAAGGGATGACCCAAGTGGTAACAATCTAAAACAAAGCCCTTCTGAAGTACTTTATAAGAAAATTTGTTGTGATTAGTGTCACAACTAATAGGTGTTGATTGTGCTATACCGAGAAGAAGGTCTCCCTCAGTATTCGCCTGGTATGTAAAAACTTGTGGAATGTAACTTCTACAGGTTGGGAGGCCTCCATAAAAAGGCTAATCTACTGCATGTATATCCACCTGAAAGGATGCACTTACTAGAAACCTATTGTGTTAGTAATAAAAAACCTTTTATTCACTATCATGAGGGGAAACCCTGAAGACATCACACTTTCATGTCTCTTAGTAGAGATAGTGATTCCTTGGGAGGTGATGACCCTTGGAATTTGAAGCTTGGTGTGCCTAATAAGTGAGTTCACTGTAAGGGGGAGCCTGTGCCTCCAAGATTCTAGGCTATCTACTCTGAGTAGGCATGGCTGGGCTTATCCAATTCAAAATTTGGTGAGTATTGTCCTTTCCTAACCATAGGTTGTGCTTGTCTTCATTATCATAATTTAAATCTTTGTTTGGTGTGTGTGTTCAAAACATATTCCTAATCAACAATCACTTGTCAAAAATTTTGAACACTTACACAAACACATTACCAAACCTCAATAAAAAATATTGTCCAAAATTTCAAAACATAGGAAACTTAAACCTTGCAACTTTGTTTCAAATTTTCATAGGTGTCCTTTAGGTTTCCTCAGTTGCATCTTGCATCCTAGGTCATCCCTTTAGTCATTTCCTTGGTCCATCTTTGCATACCCTCTTAGCTCATCCATTTCACTTGTCTTAGTTTATGACCTTATATTTCATTTAGAACCTTGTCCTTGTTACTATTTTTTTATCATCCTTTTAGACTTATCACATCCCTTAGTTATCCTCCATTTTTTCCTTACCCCTAGTTTGCATTTAGGACCTTGTCTTGTCCTTATCGTACTATCCTTTGCTATCATCTTAATAGACCATCATCTTTAGGGTCCCCTCTAATTTCATTTTTGACCTTTGACTTTCATTATCCAAGCCTCTTAGAGTTATAGGGTAAACCTTATCTCCTTTAGGTCGCATTCATCTTCCACCCCTTTGGAATCATATTAGCCATTTTCTTTATGCATATTCCATATAGGTATGCACTCATGGGTTTTGAAACAAGATCCCAATCTTTTAGGAGACAATAAGAAACATCATGCCAACCTAGTCCAACACAACAAAAAGGCTACATCATAAAACCAAATCTTGACTCATATTATAACAGTGGCCCACCAATGAATATACAACCAAATGCAATTTTTCCTAAATTGCATATACTTGGACTAAAATAACCAAATGAGGCTTTTCCTAACTTGTGTATACTTGGAGAGAAAAAACCAAATGAGGCTTTTCCTAATTTGTATGTACTTGGCCCAAAACAACCTAATGAGGTTTTGCCTAAATTATGCATACCCGGACCAAAATTATCATTTTCAAATGAGGTGAGAAGTATACCCTTTCCTGGACCACAATTAAATTCAGATAGAATATCACAGTTCAAATCAATACAACCGACCCCACAATCAAATTTTGAACTAATTTTTTCAATGAAACCAACTATTCTTCAAGCAACCAAATGACCATTGGCATGACAAGTAATTAATAAACTAAGTCAATCCTCATCAAGGTCACATACGATTACAAAAACAAGCTTACCATTAGTGACATCACATGCTAGTAAACCTCCTATGTCCTTAAGTGCACCACCATGGACTTTCTGAACTAACACAACTAGAAACATGCCATCCTTTGGAAACCAATCAATGATATCCAACGTACAACCCATTGTGTCACAAGTCTAATAAAAAAATGTGTTTAAATGTACAATCTTTAACGTGACATCATAAACAAAACCACAAAAATGATAAAAATCAAACATAAAAATATTAAAGATTTGTTAATATGATTTAGAATAACAAAAAGGGGGGGTGAATCAGTTGTTCTCAGGTCCAGATGTATAAAAAAAACTTTAAAACTCTTAAAAAAATTAGATCTAATAACCAATAGCTACTTGGTCATTACTGATT
Organism: Chamaecyparis obtusa; assembly: GCA_027943335.1. Taxonomy (NCBI): domain Eukaryota; kingdom Viridiplantae; phylum Streptophyta; class Pinopsida; order Cupressales; family Cupressaceae; genus Chamaecyparis; species Chamaecyparis obtusa. The sequence goes on from BSBK01003760.1 coordinate 1,860,233, forward strand.
GCATAACAGAAACATATAACAGTGCATTCCACTTATCCAATAGCATCTAACTTGTAAAACAAAGAAATGTTCAAACCAAAACATTCACACAAGTATCAACACCAGGATTTATAGTGGAAACCTAATTTGGGAAAAACCACTTTATAACATGTTACTATTATGTTCACTCTTCTGAAGTGAGCTCGGTGAAAAGCCAACCCTGTCAAAGGTTACAAACACACTGTCAGGTGTGACCCGGTTAAAGGATTTAAACCACTCTATTAAAAGTGTGCCTTGTTATAGGACTTACATACACTCCATTAGAATGCAACCTTATTCAAAGGATTTATACCTATGACTGTTAGGTCAACCTCTGTTAAAAGGATTTTGACTGATACAATGGTTAGAAAGTAGCAGTAATATTGATTTGAAAAATATACAACTCACTTTGCAAATATCAGATCCAATTCTGTACACATATGATGGCTTATTGACTGTGAACCTTTACCATCTCCATCATTGATCTGCTCGGAACTCTCTTCAAGCAATCACAACACTTCTCCTTTAGCCTTCTCTTCTTAGACAGTCAATAACATCAACAACACTTCCAACATCCTCTTTCTTACAACCTCTAGCTTAGGTTTCCTTAATACTTCCTCTATTAGGTCAATACATCTTTTTCCTCTTAATCTCCATCATAGATCTTAGGGTTAGGTTAGATTCATTGAATCTATCCTACTTTATGTTCTTTGGTTATCCTTCTAGAAATATCTTAAATCTCTCAATAGATTTACAATAAAACATTTTATAGTGCATTAAATGCTTTCATACAATCAATAAATAAAGTCAACACATTTTACATAATCCAAGAATTCAACGATGTCGGCTGGAAATCTGAATTCTTCCTCAAATGCAAAATACTGATGCTTTGTCAATACTGTGTTCAACTTCTCGGTCTTCACTAGAAAGCTTGGTCACCTCAAAAATTGTTTCCTCAGCTAATACTATCTTCCTCGGCAATTAACTGGTGTTCGGTCAACACTGAATTTACTCGGCATATACTAGCTTAGTCGACACTAACAACACTCGGCTTAAACTAGATTTCTTCACTTTTTCTCGGTTAAGCCTACCAGTTTAGTCTTCATTCTTACTTAGATAAACAATACATTACCTTATCATTGTGCCACATAATTAAGTACTCATTGAAGTATCAAAATAACTCAACCTTTCCTTAGGTGCTATTGTTACCAACCTTGCCTTTCCCCTTAGCAACACTTAAATAGATATAGTACTTTCTTAAATAGCAAAAATCTTACCAGTTAAGGTTTGACATCAATGACAATATAACAATTTCTTCAATTGTAGTTTCCAACGATCTCCTTCTTTGGCATTGATGGAAACACCATATGAATATCACATGAATTACCAACCAATCCAAAACTTATCTGTCTATTAGAAGTATTTATAATATCCTTAGCTTCATTCTGATACAGAATCAATTAGCCATGCTTGTATGACCGTCTACTGAATCTCTCCCTCTGTCTTGATCTTCTCATTTTGTGTATTCATTTTTTATCATCTCCCTCTTTGACAAAAATTCCAAAGCAACAACAAAAACATACATCTTATAGATGTAGATATCATATTTTTAGTTAAGTAATAGTATTTCTCACTCTATCATCTTTTCTTATGACTGATTCTTGGCTTTGCTGTGCTTTTCACAACTCTAGGCTGCTCCTAAAGTGTGACCTATTTCTACATCAACTTGTTAGATACTCTTTGCAGCACATTTGATGCAGTGCTCCTAGCTTAACTAGGCAGCCTCAGTTAGGGGAAGGATCCCTAATTGACTTCTTAGGTATTCATGAGCTTCTTTAGGTAAAGCTTTAGTGAATATATCCGCTAGTTGTTCCTTTGTATTCACATATTCCATTCAGACCTCTTTATCTTGTACCAGTTCTCTCAAGTAATGATACTTGATGGCAATGTGTTTGGTCTTTGTGTGCATCATTAGATTCTTAGAGATGTTGATAGCACTTGTGTTGTCACAGAAGATGACAACTGGTTCAATGATTTCTTCTTTCATGCCTACCAACAATTGCTTTATCCATATCAAGTTTGAATAGTTCACAGCTGCAACCACATACTTAGCTTCAGTAGTAGATTGGGAAATGCAATTTTGTTTCTTGCTTGTCCAAGAGACTAATCTTTGTCCAAGGAAGAAAGCTCCACCACTAGTACTTTTTTTGTCATCTACATTTCCTGCCCAATCAGCATATGTATACACTCTTAGTTCAAACTTCTCATGCTTCTTGTAGTAAGTCAACAGTCCCTTTCAAATATCTCATTATTCTTTTGACCACCATCATGTGAGTTTCCTTAGGATTGGCAGAGAAACTTGCCACAATCCCAATAGCTAATGCAATATCTAGTCTACTATGTACAACATACTGTAGCTTTCCAATCATAGACCTATACAAAGTCTGGTTAACTTCTACAACATCATCATTTTTAGACAACTTTTGTCTAGCAGCCATGGGAGTACTTACTGGCCTTGAATCTTCCATACCAAAGGTTTTCAGTATCTCATGAACATTTTTAGACTCGGTGATGAAAATTCCTTTCTCCATCTGATATACTTGTAAACCAACAAAAAATTTGATCTCCCCAAACATACTCATTTCAAATTGAGTTTGCAGTTCATTTGAAAATTTCTTACACAAGGCATCTTGTCCACCAAATATAATGTCATCTACAAAGATATTAGCTAACAAGATTCCTTTGCCTTCTTCATCTTTCATGTATAGATTGCTTGTGTCATTTGTCCTTGAGAATCCAATCTGCATTAGGTAGTTGTGCAGTCTCTCATACCATGCTCTGGGAGCTTGCTTCAGTCCATACGATGCTTTATTCAGTTTGCAAACCATGTGTCTTTTGTTTGGATCAAAAAATCCTTCTGGCTGTTCAATATACACTTCTTCTAATATACCATTTAAAAATGTAGACTTAACATCCATTTGGTATACCTTGAAATCTTTATAGGCAGCATATGCAAGTTGAGTTCTTACTCCTTCCGAACTCACTACAGGGGTAAATATCTCCCCATAATCTATTCCTTCTTCTCGTGCATAACCTTTGCATACCAGCATAGCTTTGTTTCTTGTTATTTGACCATGCTCATTCAACTTATTATGAAATACCCACTTTGTCCCAATGACATTCTTATTTTTTGGTCTCAGCACCAGAGTCCAGGTATCATTCTTCTCTACTGGTCTATCTCTTTATTCATTTCTTCTATCTAGTCTTCATTTTCTAATGCCTCCTTTGTTGTCTTAGGCTCAAATTCACATAGTAAACATGTTGGATCTCTTGCCTTGCTTTTGGTCAGAATTCCATTATCTTTATCTCCAATATTCTGTTTAGGCTTGTGATGTCTCCTTACATATTGTGCTAGAATAGGTTTTTCTCTCCTTTCATTTTGCTCATCAGGTTCACCAACAAGATTGTTAGATTCAACTTCTAAATGCTTAGCAAACTCTCCTTGATACTCGAAATCTTCTTCCTGTCACTCGACACATTCTTCTTCTCTCTCAACATTTTTTTCTCGATGCTCGGCATTGCTTACCTGAGACTCAGCATAAGGTGCAAGTTTGTCACTTGCCTCTCCTTCTTCTATATACACAAAAGATCTATAATCTTCTGGTTCTCTTTTACTGTCAGCTTCATTTTTCTCTGCATACTCATCAACTTTGACATTCACACTTTCCACAATTTTTTTAGTGTTAGAGTTCAAACACTTGTAAGCTTTACTTTTTGTGGAATAGCCTAGGAATATACCCTCATCACTTTTAGCATCAAATTTTACATTCCTAATGTCCTTTAATATGTAGCATTTACTTCCAAAAATTCTAAAGTACTTTACGGTAGGTGCATACCCATGCCACAACTCATAAGGTGTTAGATTTGTACCTTTTTTGATCTGTACTCAATTAAGAGTATAAAAAGCTATACTTACAACTTCTTTCCAATACTTTTGTGCAACATTCTTTTCAATCATTAATGTCCTTGCACAATCCAAGATGGATCTATTCTTTCTCTCTGCTATACCATTATGTGGAGGATTTCTAGGTGTAGACATCTATCTTTTGATCCCTCTATCATTAAAAAATAGATTAAATTCATTGGATATAAATTCTCCACCTCGGTCAGATCTCAGACACTTCAGGTTCCTACCTATCTCCTTTTCAACCTTAGCCACATACCACTTAAAAAATTGAAAAGCATCAGATTTTTATTTTAAGAACATTACATGCATCATTATGGTACAATCATCAACAAACAGGATAAAATATCTAGCACCATAATAGCTTTGTACACCCATCGGTCCACAAAGGTCAGTATGAACCAAATCCAAGTTATTCTTAGAAGTAAAAGTTTTTCTCTTGAAACTAGACTTTGTCATCTTACCCAACTGACATTCTTTGCACATTACATTCTCAAGGTTTCTTCAATCTAGGTAGACCTCTCACTTTATTTTTCTTACTAATTTCTACCAGATTATCAAAGTTAACATGACATAGCCACTTATGCCATAACCAAATATCATCAAGTTGTGTAATCATACATGTTTCTTTGGATAGGTCTAGATAGAACAAATTACCTCTTGTCTGTTCTCCACTTCCAATCAATTCACTAGTGGCATTAATTATTTTGGCCTTTCTATGATGAAATTCCACTCGGTAGCCAGTGCTATTAAGCTGTGTAACACTCAGTAGATTATAGTTAAGACCCTCAACCCAATAAGCATTTTCACAAGTGATCTTATTAGTCAGCTTAGTCAATCCTTTTCCTCTAACAGGACATGGTGCATCATTACCAAATTTCACACTCCTACCTTTATAATAATTTAAGGTGTCAAACTTACTCTTGGCTCCAGTCATATGATGTGAACCACCACTGTCAATAATCAATTTATCATTTTTGTTCACATAAGATATCAATGCAGTTTTCTCATCCTCATCAGATTCATCTTTCATTGCAACATAGACAACCTCAATTTCAAAATCATCACTATCAGTGTCAGTCTCTTCTTCAGAAATATAGCAGTATTTCTTACCTTTTCCTTTGGAGTCCTTGTATCTTTGGTAACCTCTATCTTCTCTTTTGTCTTTATGCTTTCTTTCTTCATCCTTATCATCCTTGTTAGGACATCTAGCAGCTATATGACCAACTTTATTACATGAAAAACATATAATAGGAAGTTTAACTTTGTACCTTCCTTTTCCCCTTTTCAGTCTTCTAGCCATAAGAGCTTCTAGATCCTCAAGTTCTTCATCAGATGTGTCATTGTCACTTTCAATTATGCATCTTTCTTTTTCCTTCTTTGACTTACTCAGAACCATTTGTGACTTAAAAGCAGATTCAATATTACCAACAATGAAGTTATCATAGTTAGAAAGTTCAAAAGCAGTGAGCTTACCAACCAAACTTTCCAAAGTAAGAGCATTTGTAGGGTTACATCTAGATTCTTGAATTGCAGAAATTTTGATGGCATAGATAGGACACAGAGTTCTCAATACTTTTCCTATTATAGTTTCATCATCAATAGTTCTATTTTCTCCTCTAATAGCATTTACAACTTCTTTTATTCTACCACAATATTGTGCAATATTCTCACCTTCTTGCATTCTCATTTCATCAAATTTACCTCTTAGGCTCTTGGATTTTTCTCTCAACACATTTATGTCACCACCATAAATGTTTGCAAGGGTGTCCCACATTTTCTTTGCATTACTGCAGTCTTTGATGTCTTCAAATTCTGGATAACTTAGGGTAGACGCAATCTCCAACATTTCTTAGTTGTGCTCTTGTTTAGCTTTCATTTCCTTGGCAGTCAGAGGTGCAATAGGTGTGACATAGTCATGCTCAACATAATACTTTGTAGAATCACCAATACCAGCCAGATGCAGCTTCATCAAGCTTTTCCATGGAGGGAAGTTCTCCTTATTTAGCTTTGGTACCTCCTTCTTATACATCCTGATCATTTGCTTCAAGTACCTTCAAACTTGTTCTCTGTAAGCACCAAATGCTCTGATACCAATTGTTAATATGATTTAGAACAATAGAGAGGGGGGTGAATCAGTTGTTCTTAGGTCCAGATGTATAAAATAAACTTTAAAACTCTTCAACAAATCAGATCTAATAACCAACAGCTACTCGGTCATTACTGATTGCATAACAAAAACATATAATAGTGCATTCAACTTATCCAATAGCATCTAACTTGTAAAACATAGAAATGTTCAAACCAAAACATTCACACAAGTATCAACACTAGGATTTATAGTGGAAACCCAATTTGGGAAAAACCACTTTGTAACATGTTACTATTATGTTCACTCTTCTGAAGTGAGCTCGGTGAAAAGCCAACCTTGTCAAAGGTTACAAACACACTGTTAGGTGTGACCCGGTTAAAGGATTTAAACCACTCTGTTAAAAGTGTGCCTTGTTATAGGACTTACATACACTCCATTAGAATGCAACCTTATTCAAAGGATTTATACCTGTGACTGTTAGGTCAACCTCTGTTAAAAGGATTTTGACTGATATAATGGTTAGAAAGTAGCGGTAATATTGATTTGAAAAATATACAACTCACTTTGCAAATATCAAATCCAATTTCATACAATATGCTAGCTTGCTGACTGTGAACCTTTACCATCTCCATCATTGATCTGCTCGAAACTCTCTTAAAACAATCACAACACTTCTCCTTCAACCTTCTCTGCTTAGATAGTCAATAACATCAACAACACTTCCAGCATCCTCTTTCTTACAACCTCTAGCTTAGGTTTCCTTAATACTTCCTCTATTAGGTCAATACATCTTTTGCCACTTAATCTCCTTCATAGATCTTAGGGTTAGGTTAGATTCATTGAATCTATCCTACTTTATGTTCTTTGGCTATCCTTCTAGAAATATCTCAAATCTCTCAATAGATTTACAATAAAACATTTTACAGTGCATTAAATGCTTTCATACAATCAATAAATAAAGTCAACATGTTTTACATAATCCAAGAATTCAACGATGTCGGCTGGAAATCTGAATTCTTCATCAAATCTAAAATACTGACACTCGGTCAATACTGTGTTCAACTTCTTGGTCTTCACTAGAAAGCTCAGTCACCTCAAAAATTGTTTCCTCGGCTAATATTGTCTTCCTCGACAATTAACTGGTGTTTGATCAACACTAAATTTACTTGGCATATACTAGCTTGGTCGACACTAACAACACTCAGCTTAAACTAGATTTCTTCACTTTTTCTCGGTTAAGCCTACCAGTTTAGTCTTCATTCTTACTTAGATAAACAATACATTACCTTATCATTGTGCCACATAATTAAGTACTCATTGAAGTATCAAAATAACTCAACCTTTCCTTAGGTGCTATTGTTACCAACCTTGCCTTTCCCCTTAGCAACACTCAAATAGATATAGTACTTTCTTAAATAGCAACAGTCTTACCAATTAAGGTTTGACATCAATGACAATATAACAATTGCTTCAATTGCAGTTTCGAACAAGATTTGCCTCAAAATTTGGGTCATACACAATAAACTATATTTGAGCATGATCATAATTATTTACCCATGTCTAGAAATTTCTCATTAAAAAATAATGACATTAATGACATATCCATATCCCATCAAGATTGTTTTCCTCAAATAGCCTCCATGTCTCCCACTGTTCCATTAACCCCTAAAGTTTCACAAAAAGAATCTAGACCATCCCCATAAAATGGAATATCCCAAGGTCTATCCCTAATATATTTCCAAACTAATCCATTCCTTGGTACACTTGACCTTTTTAAAATTTAACAATTCTAGATCCAATGCCACCATATGCTCCATTCCCAAGCAAGCCCTTTTCAGAGAGTCATATTCAAACTCCCCCTTCCATATGTCAAGACATTGATTCCTTCGCTAAATGTCCCATACACATTACAATTGATACCCTATCTCAAGAGGATGATTCAAAGCATGAAGAAACAATGCCTAAAATAGACTAAGATCCCAAGCATGACCAATACCAAACAATTATTGACAATGATCCCATCTTCCTCGAATGTAATGATAATCCTACCATTTTTGACCATCCTATCAATGAGGATTATCATCTTTACCAAGGAAAAAGTGTCATTTGAAGCCTTATCAACCTTCCTATTCCTAAGAAAGATCATGCTACCCCATCCATTCTTCCTAATGATCCCATCCAAGGTCAAGAGCATAATATCCTTAATGTGGAGATTGATGATCCCCTTCCAAGTCAAGATCAAATCATTTCTTTATCACCATGTCCATTGTAATATCCCATCATCCCTTTGGATCCACCATAATACCCTACCATCCCTCTAGATCCATCCATTCCTTCATCTTCATCTCCTATTACTTCATGTCCACCACAATTCCCTATTTTTCTAAATGATTCCAAAATTCCTATTATTCCACCACATGAAGAACTTGTCATATCTCTTGATCCTCCTCATGACTCCAACAAGTCTATGAAATATATTCATGAACCTACAACATATGAAAAGGTTCCTCCACTTATATTTGGTTTGGTTTACTTGCCACTCCTATCATATCTTTTGTACCATGTCCACCTCAAAAGGAAATCATGTCATGTTTCCAAAGTAACAAGTATCCGGTTAGTAGTTATCAAAGCATACATTATCAAGACAAAGGGTTAGGCCTCCACAATCAAGATATATTAAAACCCCTCCATATGAAAGAAAATAATAATGGTCATAGCTTCAGTTACATACCACATTCTCAAGATGTTGGTATCCCTACAAAATCTAAATTTAATTGTACACCTCTCCCTTCAACCCTTCCACCCATCTTAGGTCCATGTATCCATCCATCCATTATCTCACAATACATTTACTCTTTTATGGGTCAAGGAAAAAAAAGGCACACATCTTTGAGAACCTTCCATCCATCCAAAAGATCTGCACATTATTCCCATCCATCCAACATGCCTCCATATCATTCCTATCCATCCATAAATCCCATTTTGTTTCCAAGAAATCTGGATGTCAAGCATAAAGTCTACAAGTCCAAAAATCCACATGCTATCAAGGATCAACATGTACCATCTAATCAACATGTAAAAATAAAGAAAAATATGATCCAAAAACAAAAAGAAACTTATGAAACACCACAAAGGCCCACTAAGAAAAATAAAAAGCTATATGGTTTCCTAAATCCATTATACAAGAATTGATTTCTAAGGAACCACAAAAGAAAGAAAAAAAAAAATCCACATGGATTCCTAAGAATCTCATTGAAGCACAAATTCGCAAAGAAAAATCAAAGTGGGCATCCAAAATTGCTTTATCTCCATCTAAACATTTTCTATTTTCCAAATCCATTTTGGGTCCTTATGTCCCAAAATCCATGTCCACTCCTCCAAATTCCAAATTTAATTATCCCCCATCACTACACCACTCTTCAAGGTGTGTGCCAATGTTTTTGTTTCCATCATTCCCATTCACTCAAAATCAAGATTTATTACACCCCTTCCATTATCCAACACCTACTTTCTAACCTTTCTTCTATCCTATCCAACTCTTTCCATAAATTTGTATCCAATTTAATCCAACCATCCATTCTATTATTACCCTACCAACGTCTTTGAGCATACCTTCATATCCATGGTCCATTATTGCACATCAATCAAAGGTATCATCCAAATAATAATATGCTTGAGTCATTTTTCCATTTCATGTCATGAATCCATTATTTTCCAAAAATGTCAAAAGAGTGAAAAAAAGGAAAAAGAAAAAAAGGTGAGAAAAAGAAAAAAAAGAAAAAGAAAAAGAAAAATATCATTCGTCCATAAGTGAAAACCTGGCAAATAGGCACTTTGGGAAAGTACCACGATAAAAACCTGGCAAACATACGTGATGCATAATCTATGAACATCTCGTGTTCCATACTTAGGGGAAAGTTTTATCTATGTTATCATATCATATCCCCCATCATGTCATACTTGGGGGTAGGTTTATTCATGTTATCCTATCATATCCTATCCATCACATCCTTCATTATCCTTTATCTCTCATATCCATCACCCTTATTTGTATACATATTTACTTTTCCATCTTTGATCTTGGCAAGGATGAGGATCTTCATAATTATCATATATTTTATTTGCTTCACATTTACCTTATCCCTTTTGGTCCTAATCATATCCCTTTTAGTCCTTATTGTTGGTCCTTATCCAATCCTTTAGTCTGTATCACTTATCCATCCTTTCACTCTTTCTTATCCCTTCATTTATTATCCTTGTCCTACCATTTTCCTATTCAAATCCATCCCTTGATCTTGATGTAATATAAGGACGTAAAATGCAAAAACACATTTTCAAAAACCTCTTGACATGTCCATTTAGATGCATCACTTTTTATTTAGAGAAAAATGTTATTACCTTATCCTTTCCATGTATAATCCCTTGGTTGGAAATAAGAACATCTTCTCCCCTTGTAGGATAGTCCTTGGGAGTCAAATCATCCTTTAATTCCATTATAAAAGTGGCTATCATCTTTCCTCCATCCATTTTCATTCCATCGACCTATTCATCCATTCACAATGCCCTTACCTTGCTAGACACTAGGAAATTATAAAAATTAAATAATGTCTTGAAAAACTTCTAAAAATTATAAAAAAGTCTTGAAAAAAGAACAAAAAATAAAAAAACCTTAAAATTTCAAAATAAATAAATAAATAAATTTTAAAAATCCAAAATAATAAAGTGTCAGTTTTTCGACACCAATGTCATTTCATTTCATTTGTCATTTTGTTTCATTTTCAATAAGTGGTCCTTTACACCAAGACATACATTCCAGTAAATGTAATCAAGAGACTTAGAACCCCGTACTTCATGAATCATGCATCGATAGATGAACCTATCCAATCTTGTCAGTCCTTCCCAAAATCAAACATTATCATTACTTATCACGTGTCTTATAAATGATGTGTCCTTCTTGAAACTAGGCACATTAATCATTATTATCATTAATTTTAACTATCAACTTTGGAAATTAGATTTGATTGGTTGTTGGCTTGCTGGGCTTGGTAAGTCTTATCTTTTATTGTTTTCATTCTGGTACCATGTTCCTATGCTACTCTAGGATACCATTGAAAAAAAATAACCAATTTGATTTGAAGGATGAAATTGATCAATGTCATAAATATTAATAGTATCAACTTGATTGAAGAAACTGTCATGCCCCTGGTGTTGAAGAATTTGATTTGAATAATTTTAATTTTAGTATGATTATTGTAGATCCCTATAGTTTTGTTGTCTATTAGTGTCTTACACTTAGTTATTATCTAGGCAATGTTGGTCGGTTATCACTGGGACTGAGTCATCATGTATAGGCCGAATCATATATGTTGGAAATTTGGCTGAGTTGATTACATAGATGTTGTCATTATGGAAACACATGATCCACATAAGATCACACAGGTCAGAGAGCAAGTATGACAGAGCACATTGAAAATTTGTCTAAGTGTGAGACAATGTTTTACCAATGAACCTAGATACAATTTTTGTTTGTGATGTTGACTAGAGTAAGTTCAATGCTTGCACACTTGAAAATAGACTCTATGATGTCTATTGATCACCCATCTCAGAGCACAAGTCATTATGACATGTACGGAAGAAGTTATGACAGTTTTACCGAAGACAGTGTGAAGCCGACATGACAGAATATGAAGACAGAACTAGTAAAGAGTTAAGGGATTATTTTGTTTATCAAAATAATGACTTAAAAATATAAAGGGATGACATCCTAGATGTTAACTCTTTGATAAAGCTATTGGTATAAATGTAAATGTAAATGTAATTGTAATTACAATAGTAGCAAGTAATTGTAGTAGTATTGAAAAAGAAGGACAAGTGATATGATGCGAAGTATATGAAGCATATGTAATAGCGATAGTGAAAGAGCAGCGAAGTGATATTGATGCAAGAAGTATAAGGTTATGTACCTTAACCTATTTTGTAATCAAGGTATATTGTACATTACTTGTTTGGGTAGTGGGCCCATCTGGTAATCACATTTTGTACTACAACTCCTAATAGGGTTGAGGCTTCTAACACGGCCTATAGTCCCTTAATCAGGACTGATACACTATATGCTTGTAATAGACTCCTAACAGGGTCAACATCCTTAACATGATACTTTTGATTAGTGGATCTTTGTGGGTACCATCCCCACCGGGGTTTTCCCTTGGCCAGGGTTTCCTCGAGAACAAATAATGTGTTATGAGTTCTTTATTGTTATGCATGTTGTTTAGCTTCTTATGTTATGCATGTATAAAGATAATCTATTATATCCATAATTGGGAAAAAGATAAAGTTTGTAGAATACTGATTCACCCCCCCCCCCTCTCAGTATTCCCTATTTCTAACAATTGGTATTAGAGCTTAGTTACTCAGAAAAGAATCATTCAAGGAAAGCCTAGCAGCTTGAGTAAGATCTCTATGGATATGGATCAACTATAGAAGAATCTTGAAGAAGCTCTTAAATAGATTGACTTGCTTACTATTGAGAAAGGTACTTTGAAAAGAAAGTATGATGATGCGAAGAACCTCATTGAGAAACTAAAAAACAAATTGGAAGATTTGAGATCTGTAAAAGAATCAAAAGTTTTTATTGAAGATTGTGATGACAATGTGGAAAAAGAAAATGAGATCCTTAAGCATGAATTGAAGATAGAAAATTTGAAGCTTAGTTTGAAAGATGGAATTGGCAAGAATGAAGCAAATCTGAAATCTGAAAATGAAAGTCTAAAGACTAAAAATGAAGGACTAAAATCTAAACTTTCTAAAGTAACATCTGAACTTGAGAAAGTCAATTTGCAGTATGATGAACTTGAGAAATACAATAAGATTGTGAAAGGTGAACTGAATCAATCCAAACAACAACTTGAAAGGCTATATTCAACTAGTGAGAAGATTGATGAACAAATATCTTATCAGAAACCATTCTATGATAAGACTGGTCTCAGATTCAACACTTTCAAAGCAAATGATGAAGGCAAGGAACCAGATCTAAAGATGTCTAAAAGCATGGATGAGAAGAAGCCTGATGAGATCAACAAATCTGAAGATACACCTAAAGAAGAAGAATCACCAAAGCAAGAGGAATCACCCAAAGGTATGCAAAGAGAATTCAAAAGTAGATGTTTTGCTTGTAATACTATTGGTCATATGAAGAGAGATTGCACAGGTAAATAATTTAAACCTCTTAATGGTTATTGTTACAATTGTCATGGTTTTGGGCATAGAGCTATTGATTATAGGAAACCTAAATTTATTGAGAATAATGATGGTAGTAGAATGTTTAGGAATACTAACAGTGCAGATAATAAACCTACTGAAGATATGAACAGAAGAAATGGAGTAGTATGTTATAGATGCAACAAGGTTGGACATATTGCTAGAAACTACAGATCACAAATCAATCAACCTGGACCAAGATATGGAAACAATGGAATTGTTTGTTAGATATGCAACAAGATTGGACATACAATAAGGTTTTGCAGAATGAATAATAGAGTTTTTCATCCTAATCCTAACCCCAAGAATCATGCAAGAAGAAATGAAGATGCAAGTAATAGTCATAAAGGATGCTGTAGTAATTCAGATGAAGTGAAGTTTATCAAAAGCACAGATCAAGGAGACATATTCAACATTGAAGGTAATCAGGAAGGTGAAGTATTGAAAGGTAAGAATGAATCTTTACTTGACCTATCTCAAAGTACTCAATTCATGTAAATTGCAGTAGAATAGGAACTTAGATTTAGTATAGAAGTAGATATATGATGAACTGAGTCTTGTGCAGTTAATGCAAGGTAGTTTATGATGTTCTAATGCTATGGTTAAGAGCACAAAGAAAAATATTATGTTTTGTGAGATTGCAAGAAGTTTTAAGTTTTGCAGGTTAGCAGAGAGATTTTTGGAAAGAAGCGGCAAAAGAATTGAATGTGATGTCAAATCTAAGTGAGATTGAATTAATAAAAGGTTATGATCGGTATTATTTGATTGTCAAAGAGAATTCAAGTGTCAAGGAGATCAAAGAGCAGTGATAGAAAGCATTTTGCAAGGATTTGGAGAAGAATTTTGTGCTGAATCTATGCAAGCTCTAAAATCATGAAATTAAGGTATTTTACTTGACAAATCTTTGAATCAGTAAAGGAATTTGATGAAATCATGGATGTTTCCTTAATACACAATGTCAGAGATAAGAATAGACCTAAACTGAAAAGGGAACCAGTAGAACCCTTGGAAGAAGACCCTAGGTTTGTATTATCATCTGTACCAGACAGAGTTTTACATTTAGAAAATGTCAAAAGTTATCTTGGATGCAAACTAGAGACAGTGAATGATAGTGATTTCATAGATGAATATCAGAAGATTTACAATCAGGATATGACACTAAAACAAGGTTTTGAATATTTGGAACATAATGAAATTGTCAAATATGGATTACAGTATGAGTTTGATAATGAAGAATGCACTAAGATTATTTTGAGTAGAATTCATAATGGAAAGTATTGGCTAGAAGATAGAGTGATAGATATTACAGCTAATTTGATTCATGAAGTCACTAGATTATCTAAGATTGGAGTTATTCCTTTTAATGAGAAAAACATGAGGAAAATAGTTATTGAAAACACAAATTCATCCTATAATGGTAGAGGAATTGTGATTAGCAAGATCAAACAAGATGATGTGAGATACTTATGTAAGATCCTAACTACTAAGTTTTGTGCAAATTCAAGAGAAGATGACATGGCATATGGAATGGTACATGTAGCTTATCTAATGTGTGTTGACAAGGTACCAGTTGATATGTGTGAAATTCTTAGAATTCAATTGTTTAAGAACTTGGAGAAGATCAAGAAAACTAAGTATACACAGTTTAGGTTCTCATCCCTAATCACATATATGTTCTTTCATCTTTTGAGGAGATTTCCTTACACCATAGGAAATGATTGGAATGATGGACAAACTATAATGGAAAGGATTAATGTAGTATACAGAAAGCATGTTATTTACAATTTTAATGAGAGTGCAGTACTTGTTATTAAGACATTTCAGAATATTGTGTCTCACAGATCAAGGATCCCTAAGTCTCTTGTTGAAAAATATAAAGATGATATATGTTTTATGGTGGATACTAACCTTACCTATATTGAAGCAGTATAGCCTAGAATAGAGTTCATAGACCCTCTTGGCTATGAAATATCTGAGGTAGAAACTGAAGAGTATGTTAGCAGACTACTGAAGTGTAAGTTGGACACTTAGTGTAATAGGTTTGGAACCTTTGAGGAGAACTTCAACTCCACAAAGATTCTAATTGAAGAGAAGCAGTCTAGGAAGAGAGTTGAGAGCACCATTAAGAAAATCTTAAAAGATACATGAATGATAGAGAGAGAGTTTTTAGTAGCAAAGCAGATAGCAGAAGCAATCAGAGAGAGTGGACAAAAGGAAATTTTGTCTATCCCTCCTTTATCATCAATTGCAGTGCCACATGAAGAACCACAAGTAAAGGTGAAAGTGGAAGTACCTAAGATGGACATAGAAACAAAGATGTCTACTAGATCCACTTCCTCCACACCTAGAAAAAGAGTTAAGGAGAGTGCCATTGGACCAGGAAAGAGGCATAAAACTCTAGTGCAACCTATTCCAAGAAAGATTGAAGAGGTTAAAGATGATGTCACTACTAAGAAGAAAGCTTGGAAACCAAAAGTTGAAAAGCTTAATGAGTAGATTATTGAGAATGGTGACTTTGCAAGAATGAACAAATATTATGATCTTTATGATTATACTGATAAACTTAATCTGGAGAATGCAGTTGTGAAGCATATGATCTTGATTGGAAAGAAGTTTGATACTATTCAAGGATAGATACCTGATGATATTTACAACAAAGTTTTGAATAGGAAGAAGAGAGCATCAGAGGAAGAGACAACTATTAGAGAAAAGCTTGTGAGGAAGCTTTGTGAGATAAGAGATGAAGCTCATTTCAATCATATCATGAAAGCCCTAAGCACCCATCTAAGAACCAAAAGGAGAACAATTTAGATTATGGGAGGTAGGTATGAAGAAGTAAATTCTGAGACAGAATAGGCAATTATCAAGTTTATGGCAGAATATGTTGGAGAATCATCAGTTGTAGTAGAGCAAGTAGGTGAGAAGGTACAAGAGGACATTCCCTCTTCTCCAACAATTAATATTGAAGATGAAACAATGAATGTAGAAGGTACACAAATCACCTTGGATACTGATGAAAATGTATTCAAGAATTTGGAGAACATTGTTGACAATTCGGCCTTTGAGGAACAAGAAGCTACAAAAGAAGAAGAGATGACAGAAACCACTGTTGTGGAACCACCAGTTACAGAAGAAAAAATTTCCATTCCCACCAAAGAAGATATCAGTCTTACTCTTGAGACTGGAAATAAAACTCAAATTGGATCTATGATTGAGCATTTGGGAAAAGAAGTAGATGATGATGATCAGTTGGAACTGATTACATCCTTGAACAAAATAATTGGTAAGAATAAGAAGGTGAAGAGTCTTGAAGGGTGTCTGAAGGAACTAACTGAGAAGTTACAAAGTACTATAACTACACAAATTTTAGAAGAAGACCCTATGGAGAAGGCAAAGAAGGTAATGAGCACATTTGATAATGAATTCACAAACCTAGCTGATATTGCAAAAGTAAAAGCACAAGCAGACTATGAGGCTAGAATGATTTTGAACATCAGTCAGTATATCAACAATGATATCAATACTCTTGATATCTATATCAAGGATTTGAGGAAGCATTTGGAAATAGGAAAATCTTTGTACATACAATGTACAAAATCAGAGACTTTGACAGCTGAGGAAGATCATAAGATAAAGTTAAAGGAAGAAGAGATTCTAAATGAAAAAAACTTTCTATCTAACCCTAATGTGAAGGTCTGTAATGTTGAGAAGAAAGTTAGAAAACTTTATGATGAAATTAGAGTTGTACAAGATGAGAAAGATAGGAAATTGAGAAGATACACTCTTTTGAGAGAGCATGCTTCTATGAAGTTGAGCATAATTGAAGAACAGTTGGAAGAATGTCTTTCAGTAAAGACATCTTTTCAGAAATTTAACTTTGAAAACCTCCAAGCATGTGAAATTGCTTCTTATGGACTGAGCGCACTACTTAATGTGGCAGATTCCATTAAGAAATCATCAAAGAAGGAGATATAAGCCATGAAGATAGATTTTTCAGATTGTGTTGCAAGCCTTCCGGCTTTGCAATAAATGAATTGAGGTATAACTTTTTGTGATACAATTTTGTGACCCTCCCTACCTTATTTTGTCATTGTTGTCAAAGGGGGAGAGATATATAGAAGAAAATTGATAGTATATGATAAGGGTTGTTACTCCTAAGGGGAGTACTATATTAGAGGAAATAATTTTTTAAGGAGTTATAAGGATAGTATGTATTTTATACTATGGCCATAGTTTTGAATAATTTTGAGATTTTGAGTTGTACACTTAGCCAATTTTCTCATATGTTGCCACCAATGACAAATGGGGAGATTGTTGGAAATTTGGCTGAGTTGATTACATAGATGTTTTCATTATGGAAACATATGATCCACATGAAGATCGCACAGGTCAGAGAGCAAGTATGACAGAGCACATTGCAAATTTGTCTAAGTGTGAGACAGTGTTTTACCAGTGAACTTGGATACAATTTTTGTTTGCGATATTTACTGGAGTAAGTTTAGTGCTTGTACACTTGAAAATAGAATCTATGATGTCTATTGATCACCCATCTCAGAGTGCAAGTCAGTACGACATGTACGAAAGAAGTTATGACAGTTTTACCAAAGACAATGTGAAGCCGACAGGACATAATATGAAGACAGAACTAGTAAAGAGTTAAGGGATTATTTTGTTACCAAAATAATGACTTAACAATATAAAGGGATGACATCCTAGATGTTAAATCTTGGATAAAGCTATTGGTATAAATGTAAATGTAAATGTAATTGTAATTACAGCAGTAACAGGTAATTGTAGTAGTATTGAAAAAGAAGGACAAGTGATATGATGCGAAGTATATGAAGCATATGTAAGAGCGATAGTGAAAGAGTAGTGAAGTGATAGTGATGGAAGCAGCATAAGGTTATGTACCTTAACCTATTTTGTAATCAAGGTATATTGTACATTACTTGTTTGGGCAGTGGGCCCATCTGGTAATCACATTTTTTACTACAACTCCTAATAGGGTTGAGGCTTCTAACAAGGCCTATAGTCCCTTAATCAGGACTGATACACTATATGCTTGTAATAGACTCCTAACAGGGTCAACATCCTTAGCAAGATACTTTTTATTAGTGGATCTTTGTGGGTACCATCCCCACTGAGGTTTTCCCTTGGCCAGGGTTTCCTCGAGAACAAATAATGTGTTATGAGTTCTTTATTGTTATGCATGTTGTTTAGCTTCTTATGTTATGCATGTATAAAGATAATATGTTATATCCATAATTGGGCAAAAGATAAAGTTTGTAGAATACTGATTCACCCCCCCCTCTCAGTATTCCCTATTTCTAACAATATAATGTATATTTACCAAGTAGTAGTTGTGTGTGTAAATTTTGTACTTAGCTGTAGACACAACACTTCAGTAAAACATTAGAGGTTAGCAAAAAACCCAAAATCTGTAAGTAATTGAAACTATGCTAACCAGATAATTTACTGCCTTCTAGTAGGTGCGAGTATGATGTTCTCAGACTGGAATCGAGGTCAGTGACAATGCAACACCTAAATGAAGGATTTAAAATGATGAAATCAATGAAATATGAATGCAAATTAATTTTTTTTTTAATTTTCTATGCAATAAGATGAAAGACTGTATGAAATTGATATGTAAAAGTATCTAACAATGATATGCTAAATGATATGAAAAAATATGCAAAAACTATGAAAATTATGAATGATCTAACAAATTCACCTGTCACAAGTGCTTGATTCTTTAGATGTCAATTCTCTAGAGTAATTGTGCAAATTGGAGAGATTGATTGAGATTGAAAGCTTGAGAGATGATTGTGAAGAGTTGAGCCTTGATTTTATAGAAATCCAGGGCTTTGAGGATGCAAGAGAAAAGCCATAAATCACTCTTGATAAACTCAGGTTGATTTTTGAGTTAACAAGAAATTAAGAATATTTAATTCATAAAATCATACAAAAGTAGTTTTTATCTCAAAATAGAGCTTTAGTTTTTTTTTTTTTTTTTCAACTCATCATCAGATGTTGAGTTTCAATTTTAAAATTGATTGTTAATTTCTAGTTGCCTGCTTTTTTTGATTGTGCATGATTTAATATGATTTAATTTAATAAATAAAGTGATTTATTCTCCACTTAACTGATTTTGAATTAAAACAATTGATTTATGGGTTAATCAATTATTAAATCAAACTTTATTCCAATTAAATCATTAAATTTGACAACTTTGATTTTAAATCAATTAAATAAATATTCAATTGATTGTTTGTAGGAATTTTGATTTATTGTCAAAATAAAAACAATATTAATTAGGAATAAATGTAATTAAATCTAATTAAATAATTAAGTGGTAGAATTAAATTAATTAATTAAATATTCATCATATTCAATTAATCAACTTTAGGATAAATAATGATATTTATCGCCAAATAATATTCAATTAAAGATAATTAGAGAAATTAGGAATATTTAGGAAATATTCCCTGATGCAGAATGAAGATAAAATCAATTAGAATTTCAATGTGAAGATGTGCCTTAGGTTAGGACTTTGATGTCGATTTCATTCGATTTGAAGATGTAGGAGGTTAATGAACCTATAGCCAATTTTTGGGGTATTAAATTTTGCCCCTCTTTGAATTACTGTGCGAAGTGCAGTGGTTCAAAGAATAATCTATGTATGATAAAGATGTTGAGATTGATTTGAAAGATGAACTGATTTTGAGATAGAAACCGATTGAAAGATTAGAAAAAGATGCCGACCCAGGTCCAGGATGACCAGGAATCAAGATGATTCTATCTATATCAACAATGAACCAGTAATTACGAAAAAGTGCCAAAAATGCCTGATTTTGAACCTTATGATTACGAAGAAGTGAGTGACCGATTCCAGACCTGAATGTCCTTGTATGAATCATATTGGTATCACATCCTGAACCCATCAGTTATGAAGAACCAAAGAAATAACACTAATGAACTGATGGTTACAAAAAGCTAATATAGTTTACAAGATAGATTTAGGATACCAGATTGATATGGATCTCGATGAATCCGATATGCCCCAAGAAATGATAGATTTGATCGAAGCGATGAAGAATTTTGATGAATCAACAACTAGACATGGTTGTTGTCTTGATTACTGAGGAAAGATTTAATTTTTAGATTTTGATTTACAGACTTGAATGATGTGCAATACCATGCCCCCTTCGGGATTAAAATTGAAATTTGAAAAGAAAAGTCAGCATTGAATGGTTTAGAAGCATGTTAATTGATTTGAGAAGTGGTTATTCACGTCCAAGAACACGTTCTACATCATTTAGAGGTCTTGGAAACCAAGTTTGACTAGGTTTGAAATTCGAATAGTTTGATGTAAGATAATCAGTTAAATTCTGGATTTCTATGATGATTGAAGGTTGATTATGTAAGTAGTGAGTAATATAAATGATCTCAGATTTTGATTTTGATCCTAAAAAAGGATTCTACTTGATGTTTCATTGGAAGAACCTTCATGTGAGATTCAACTCTTGTGTCATTTTTTTTTTTTTGAAGAATCATTTAAGTGTTCAAGCAATTTGTGAGATCATGCAAAGTGCAAAATGTAAAATGACATGAAGAATGAAATGCAAACCTAAGACCTAGGACCTAGTCACTGATCATGTGTCGATTTTTTGTCATCATTGAACTTTTAGGTAACCGGATAAATCAATACAATGCCCACTAGTTATGAAACCATAGACATATGAATATCGATTTGTATGCACAAGAATCAATACAACACCCACTGGTTAGGCAAAAATGGACATATGAATATTGATTTGTATACTCAAAAATAAATACAATGCCCACTGACTAGGCAACCATGGACATATGAATATTGATTTTATTTTCAGAATGTCAGATTAGATATAAGCACCAAGGCATAAATGCCAGGATGACCTGAATATCATGTCCATTTTGATATAGAAATTTGTATAAGCATCAAAACATAAATGTTGTGATGACCAAAATATGCCTTGCGTACAAACACATCAAATAGTCAAGAGATCATTCTAAATCTAATGTGAATTACCCATAGTGACCCTTTATTGTTCACATCCTTAGGTAAGATCACATTTTACAATAGGAGAAATAACTCACTCAAAAAAGACAATAGTTAGATCAAACTTCCTTGAATTTTTTGGGTATCAATGGTTGAGGTACACATGACCATCCAATTCAAGATAGAGGGTCTTACAGTCGGACACCATTTCAATCCAAAATTTCCAAAGTTGTTAGATTTTCACATACAAGAAGAAGACAAAGAAAAGATTATGCCCCCAGTCATCACTCTCTAAATCCTGTAAAGGACATCATCAAAGAGCTCAAAGGGACATAATATGAAGAAATCTCAATGCGAATCAGTAAGCATACAAGGAGACAAAAGCATTGAAAAAGCATAGATTGTTTTCAGTTTGTGTTTGATGTTTGATTGTGTTGTTGTAGATGCAAAAATCCTTTCTAGAGATGAGATAGACTCACTGACACAAATGAAGCTTCAAAGGACTCTGACTAGATATGATACGTCTAAAGTATACTGGAGACCATAGGATATGACATTGATTGCCTCCAAGTTTGAACATTGATAGGATACAAACGCTTTAGTTGATTGGTGTATAGACTGACTTATTGAAAATAGGAATGCAGAAACAAACCAGGAGATATGTAAAAACTAAAGCAAGACTGAAAGCTGGGAAAGACTAAGATTGTGCTGATAAATGGAGCATTTTGAAACAAGTGGCACCCATTTGCTGGGTTTTCACCATCTTGGCAGAGATTCTATTTTTGCTACCAAGGTGCCTGTTTCTAGGTTTTCACCAAGGCACTTTTTCTTTTTCTCATTTTTTTGTATTTTTCATTTTTTAAAATTTTTTTGTACTTTTGATATTTTTTGCTTTTTTTGTGAATCATCAAGGCACCTATTGCTAGGTTTTCACCAAGATGTTCATTTTTTCAGGACTTTTTCAAAATTTTAAGATTTTTTTTTAAGACATTTTACCATAGATTGAATGCCTTAGGCGTAGAATTTCTTCAGGTGGAGAATTTTGATTGGTTCTCAGAGCTATTCTCCTTTAGTCATTGAGAGTTGATAGGCAATAGAGCTAAAAGTAGTAGTGATTACAAAGGGACCCAGCCAGTTGGGTTCAAACTTCCTCTTGCACTCTCTATGTGATTGATTTTTAGGATTCTCTCTCAAGACTAGATCGCCAACCTAAAATTCTCCATGTCTGACTTTCTTGTTGTAGCCTCTAGACATTATCTTCTGATATACTATGAGATGATCATATGCTGCTTGTCTGCGCTCATCTAGTAGTTCAAGTTCTTGCAACCTAAACACTCTGTAGTCATCATCAGTTACTAGACCATGCATTTTGATTCTTAGTGATGGGATTTCAACCTCAACAAGTAGTACTACTTTAGATCCATAAACTAAAGTGAAAGGTGTAGCCCTAGTGGGTGTTCTGATACTTTTTTTGTAGGCCCAGAGAGTTGGATTGATCATGAGATGTCAGTCTCTTCCTATCTTATTAACTGTACGGTGCAAGATTTTCAATAAATTCTTGTTAGAAGCCTTTGCTTGTCCATTCCCTTGAGGATAGTAGATAGATGACCAATGTTGTGTAATCCTAAATTTGGCACATAGATCAACTAGGTCTTTGCTTTTGAATTGTCCTCCATTATCTATGACTATAGAATGTGGAATACCATACCGACATATGATGTAGTTCAAGATGAACATAGATATTTGTTTTCCAGTTACTTGTGTCAAAGGGACCACTTCTACCCATTTCATAAAATAATCTGTAGCTGTGATTATATGGGTATGTCCGTTAGAAGAATGAGGATGTATGGACCCTATAAGATCAAATGCCCATTGGTGAAAAGGCCATTGTGTAGTAAAGAGAATTAGATCTCTCCCCAGAGCATGAATTAAGTTGCCATACACTTGGCACTTTTGATAGTTCTTAGCAAACTTGATTGAATCTTTTTCCATTGCAAACTCCCAAGCAAGATCATATCATGCAGTCCCAATTTCTAGCAAGGTGGAGAACACGAGGGATTGGCAAGTTGGTGGAAGAGATAGAAGACAAGAGAATGAAGGAGAATGAAGGGGAGAAATCCTCAAGGGAAAACTCCCCAAGAATACCCAAGCTAGGGAAAAATTGTCATGTAAAGCACATTTGGACAAGCAAAGAAAGGCCAGCATAGGATAAGTCACAAAATCATAATGCAAGAGTAGGAAAGGATGCAGTCCAAAGGAGTAGACATGTCAAGAGGTTTGAAAGCATTGTGTTCTACTCTTTTTTTTTTTTTAGATCAAGACCAAAGGGGCAAAGGATAGCGATAGGCGAAAATGAATGGAGGAAGATAGACATGAAGGCTAAATAGGAAGGGAATGAAAGCAAGATCATCATAAGATAGCTCACAAGATAGCCAAATGTTCATGTATAGATCAACATTGTCAAGATCAAAGAGAAAAGATGGAATGGATGAGATATGTAGAATAACTACACATGATGCCTGATTGCCAGGTTTTCATCACGGTACTTATCCAAGGTGCCACAAGGGAGTGGTTTTCACCATAGGATAAATTTATTTCTCTTTATTTTTGCTACCAAGGTGCCTATTTCCAGGTTTTCACCAAAGCACATTTTCAATTTTTTTTTTTCATTTCTTTTTTTTTTTGGAAGAAGGAAAGCTCTTTAGATAATGCTCCTTGAAAGGATAAACCATGATATGCCAAGGATTCAAAATGATATTCTCAAATATGTTGATAGGGAAAGGGAGATGGAAGAGAAAAATGGAAGATAAGATTTTATGTAAAGCAAGTGAGGTCTGAAGATAGGAGGAATAGGCAAATGAGGAAAAAAGATAGAAGGTAGAAGGATAATGAATGGAAGGATTGTGAAAGGTTAGTTGGAAAGGAAGGCAAGATCAACATCAACACACACCTTGAAGGGTGGCAAGAGGATGGAGGAAACATGAATGAAGGAATACGTGAAGGAATATAACGAATGGATAGCAAAGGTTGTGGTTTAGGTGCATGGACTAGAAGAATATTTTTGAAAGAAGATGAAGTGGAAGCCTTTGGAAGCTTGAATGTCAACTTCACTTGTTGTTCAACACCAGACTCTTTCAAGAGAGACTTTGGAATCCATATAGCCGTAGGCTTTTCATTTCTTTTTGATGATCTAGAGAGAATATCTTTAATGATGGATTTTGGAACCCATACTTGTCTTGTAATTTTTTTCTTAGATATCTCTTTTGACTTTATGCCTCCATGTTGATTAGAGGAGACACGGTGATCTTCTTTTTTTGATGGATTCTTGTATTGCTTCTTTTTCTTGTATTGAATATTCAAGTTACTTCCAAAAGACTTGGGACTTGTGGAAGAAGAAGGAGGATATGACTGGTTTAGATGGGTGGGTGGATGAAAAGGATTCAAAGGTATGCATCTATGTTGATCTTGAGGAAAGATGGGAGATGGAGGGATGTAAGGACCCAAGATGGATGGTGAATTAGGAGAGTTAGGAGGGGAAAGTGAAGGGACATAAGGACCCAAGATGGAAGGTAGACGTGAAGCTCTTAGTAGTGGTGGAAGAGGTCCAAGGATGGAAGTGGAAGATGTAAAAGGATAATCAACAAGTTTATCAACATTTATATGACAACCAAGGACATCATCACCTTTAGAGTGAGCATTAGGATTTTCAATAGAATCATGAACATCTTGAATATGAGCACCTTCTTTGATAGGATTGTTCAAATCTTGCAAAGACTTAGGAAGAGTAGAAAGTGGAAATGAACATGGAGTGGTAGAATAAGAAGATGGAAGACTTTGATATTGACAAGGATCTTTGGATAGCATAAGTGCATAATTTTTCTCTTGATTTTCAATAGGCTTAACATTGGAAGTAACAAAACCATTTTTACCAACCTTAATGGAAGTATCATCTTTGGAAATTGGAAGTGGGGTAAGGTTATTTTGATTATCAATAAGCTCAACAGTGTAAGTAGTAGCGTGATCTTGATTAGGAGAAGACTTAAGATAGGGTGGGATGAATGAGAAAGGGTGTGTAGGATCAAAAGAAACCCGGAACGGATAAGAGACATCATGAAAAGGATTGGATGACATGGAGGTTTCTTGATCTTGATCTTTCTTTATGTTCTTTTCTTTATCATTTTTAGAGTCCTCTTGACATGGAGCCACTTCTAAGGACAAGGTATCATGCTGCAATTGTATGGAAGACTTTGGAAGAGATGGTGAAGGACTAGCTGAAGTAGGAATTATAGCATATAAAGGCTTAGGCTCTTTAGGTTTAGCATTATTGAAAGTATTTACAGCCAAGTGAAGGTTAGCTTGAGTTTCTTTAAGAGGTAGCCCTTGAGGATAACTATAGGGAACCACATGAAAAGTATTAGGACCTTTGGTGGATGAAGGACTTGTGAAAGATTTGATAGGCTTGGATGCTTTAGGAAATGTATGGGTATTGGAGGAAGTAGGGGATGGAAGGGAACCATCACAAGACAAAGGTTCAGTATTAACATGATCTTTCTTGAGAGTGTAATCTTTATTTTCAGCATGAGAGTTCTTAGAGGAGAGATCCTTATAGTATTGATGTTTATAATCAGCATGATAAGCTTTCTCTTCCTTAATAGAAGTAGATGTGTCATCTAGGTATTGTTCACATAAATAATCAAAGTCTCTTTCAAAATTAGAATCATATGGATCACCATCATGATATATCCAATGTGACGTCCCATTTCTAGTAAGCACGAGCACATGACAAGGAGGACTCTTAGGAACAGAGGTGTCATAGGTATCATTATATTGTCTGTCATCATAGTCATCATAGTCTTCAAAGATGGGTGTATCACTCTCTGTGGAAGAGGTATCAAAAGGGTTATCACATTGCTCATTATGGTATGTCTTGAGAAGAGAAGTAAGACTCTTGGGAGAATTAGAAGAGGAACGAGATTGTGGAGAAGAGGAAGGTGAAGACCTAGCAAAGGAAGAAGACGTGGATAATGAGGAATGATGAGAAGACTCAAAATATGAAATATGTTTGGAAGAAGAAGGTCATGACATGACCATGCATATGATCCTAGAAAAGGCATCTAATTCAATCAATTTTTTCTTTATTTTCATCATAAATTTATCACTCATGGGCTTTTTGGAATAATACTCTTCAAATTGAGCAATGAGTTCAAGATCATCCATTTTCAAGAGAGGTTCCATAACAAGCTAGCTGAAATTCATAGTTCTGGAAGAGGAGGAATCAAGCATGGAAGTGACAGAAGAGATGAATAGAAGAAAGAAGACTAGATAATAAGAGGAAAAGAATCAAGAAAATGTGCAGAATTTAGGAAGAAGAGAAAGGATGGAAATGGGAGACTACGAAGACATGGGAGATGTGGAAGAAAGAAGACCAAGAGTCATTTTGTGTAACATGATATCATTTAAGTTCATTTGGATGTTGAGAAACATGTCATAGCACTTGAGATTTGACCCAGACCGACCAAGGATGACCAGAAATGACAAGAATCAGTTCGCTATTTTGATAGAATTTGGGAGTAGGCTATAAAAAATGGATTTCTGACAAATTTGACCAATCTCTAACAATTTTGACTTTGGCTTTGATACGAGTTTTGAAATTTTAAGATGACTTTTGACACCAGAAAGGATTTTTGCTTTAGATTTGCAATTTTTTAGTTTTTCAGTATCAGTTTGTTTGCAAATTTTTCTATCCAGTTTTTGAAGATCTATGTAAAAGTTTGTTTCAAGTAACCAAGAAGATATCAAGAATGCAAAATAGTAAGCAAGGGAAGCAAACAATCATCTGAAAATAATGAACAAGGGCAAAAGCAACCTTGCACATGAACAAGCAATAGTGACTTATTGTGCTAATCCCTAGAAATACTACTTGTGTATGTTCCAAAAAGTTTTTCAATAATGCACATATTCCTAGAAAAATAAAAAAATTTGGCCTCACTAGGGTTTGTAGTAATGGTCTGACTTTGCAACTTTTGTGATCTCAAGAGGGTGAACTCCAATCTAGGTGCACCAGGGTTTTGACACAGTTCGAGAAATTAATCAATCAGGAGCTACTAGGGAGATCTGACAGCCCAACAAGAGACCACACCTGTGAAGATTTCCTCCACAAGGACATTTATGTAGCGGCTGCTGCTACCATGGTAAAAATGGCTATTACCACTTGAGGTTCCATCCACGTGGTTGACCCAATTAAGGGAATGTCCACTATGGTTAACCCTCTCTAAAGTTGACTCACAAAAGATATCACATGGGGACTAGATTAGATTCAAGGATCTGGGTTTCTGGTGCTATCCAAAAAGGAAGTAGAGCATAATCCCCTAGCCTCTTGACTTCACCAAAACAAAGTAGATAGATTAATCTGACACGCTAAGACTAAGATTATCTCACAAAGATCTATGATGTCAACCACTTATGATCTATCAACCTCTCTGGAGAGAGAATATATCAATCAAAAGTTGAAGATGCACAAATCTAGTAGAACGTGAGACACCCTCAGTATCCTTCCCTACCTACAAGGGTTCTCTCATTGAGAAGAGTTTCGCTAGAAACCCACTCTCTCAAGAACTAAAAATAGTGTTCATAGGGCCTATTTACTATGTGTAACAGATATGCAAAAAGTAAATCTATGTTCTTTTTAGAGCCCAAAACTGAAGTGTGAATTATGAAAGCTGTAAAGGCACTCATGCTTGACACAAGTGAGTTTTTTTTATGTCCCAAAATGAAGTGTTATTAGATGTAATAGAATACCTGAGTTCCTCGCAATGCGCTTGGTAGATTTTACCTATTTTAGCAATTTTTGTTGAGCTTTTCCATGCAAGCAAGCCACGAACTCTCCAACAAGCCAACAAGCAAACAAGCCAACAAGATATGCAAGGTATATTCAACTTATGAAAACCCTAAGGTTAGATCTAAAAACCAATTTTTAGGAGCAATAATAACCAGAAAATAATCCAAATGACAACTCATATCATGTATTGGATCATATGAAAAATAAGTGCATACCCATCACAAAATTTTTATTTTTTTTGCACTTGACCTAGTCAACAAGATCTAATTTTTTGATATGATTTCATCCATAAAAAATAGAAATGTAAAATAAAGACCCTTACTAAAAAATAGAGAGATTTCCAAAAATGTAAAATTTTTAAAAAAATCTCTTCATTTGTGCCCTAGAGACCCCTTTTACTAAAACAGACCAGTTTTTGTAAATTGACTATTTGAGCTATTATATTGCATCCAAATTTAAAACACAAAGAATGGACCCCCTGTATAATTTAAAGAGGTTTCCAAAAATGTAAAAATTTCCAAAAAATATGATGATTTATGCTGAAAATGAATTATTTATGAAAAATCAAGAAAAATTTATTAAAAATTCAAAACATCTCAGAAAATTTTGAATTTTTTATCGAACCTTCCCTGATATGTCTCCAACTTGCAAAAAACATTTTAGACTAAAATTCCAAGCCGTTTGGGAGATAAAATAAAATCTTTGAAAATTTAGGGTTTTAGTCTCCAAGTAAATCTGCACAAGGGAGTTAGCTCCAAAAAAATAACCAAAACCAACATGTAAAGGTGGGTTGCCCTACAGTGGGCACCGAAAATGTGTGTGTGAATTTTGTACCTAGCTATAGACACAACACTTCAGTAAAACATTAGAGGTTAGTAAAAAACCCAAAATCTGTAAGTAATTGAAAGTATGCTAACCAGGCGATTTACTTCCTTCTAGTAGGTGCGAGTATGATGTTCTAAGATTGGAATAGAGATCAGTGACAATGCAACACCTAAATGAAGGATTTAAAATGATGAAAGCAATGAAATATGAATGCAAATTAATCTATTTTTTTAATTTTCTATGCAATAAGATGAAAGACTGTATGAAATTGATATGTAAAAGTATCTAACAATGATATGCTAAATGATATGAAAAACTATGCAAAAGTTATGAAAATTATGAATGATCTCACAAATTCACCTGTCACAAGTGCTTGATTCTTCAGATGTCAATTCACTAGAGTAATTGTGCAAATTTGAGAGATTGAAAGCTTGAGAGATGATTGTGAAGAGCTGAGCCTTGATTTTATAGAAATCCAGGGCTTTGAGGATGCAAGAGAAAAGCTATAAATCACTCTTGATAAACTCAGGTTGATTTTTGAGTTAACAAGAAATTAAGAATATTTAATTCATAAAATCATGCAAAAGCAGTTTTTATCTCCAAATAGAGCTTTAAATTTTTTTTTTTTTTTTTCAACTCATCATCAGATGTTGAGTTTCAATTTTAAAATTGATTGTTAATTTCTAGTTGCCTAGTTTTTTTGATTGTGCATGATTTAATATAAATTAATTTAATAAATAAAGTGATTTATTCTCCACTTAATTGATTTTGAATTAAAACAATTGATTTATGGGTTAATTAATTATTAAATCAAACTTTATTCCAATTAAATCATTAAATTTGACAACTTTGATTTTAAATCAATTAAATAAATATTCAATTGATTGTTTGTAGGAATTTTGATTTATTGTCAAAATAAAAACAATATTAATTAGGAATAAATGCAATTAAATCTAATTAAATAATTAAGTGGCAGAATTAAATTAATTAATTAAATATTCATCATATTCAATTAATCAACTTTAGGATAAATAATGATATTTATCGCCAAATAATATTCAATTAAAGATAATTAGATAAATTAGGAATATTTAGAAAATATTCCTTGATGCAGAATTAAGATAAAATCAATTAGGATTTTGATGTGAAGATGTGCCTTAGGTTAGGACTTTGATGTCGATTTCATTCAATTTGAAGATGTAGGAGGTTAATGAACCTATAGCCCATTTTTGGGGTATTAAAATAGTCACTACCGAGTAAACCTACGGTCACCAAGTACTTTTGTATTAGCCGAGTAAGTTTTTGCTGAGTTATGTAAAGAAGACAATGTCGAGCACCAGTATATAAGGAACAATGAATGCCGAGTGCAAGAGATATCGATTGCCGAGCAACAAGAATTGACATATGTGTTTGTTAAGGTACAATCACCGAGGTAAAATGTTTTGGCCGACATTCATATTTTTTTTACCATTTGTTGAGGAAATCACAGAGGTGATTACGCTTCTATTTTGTAATCATTAATCCCTATGTAACACTTGGAGCCAATCAGAATTAAGGAAAGCTTACGCGGAAAAATGAGATAATCTAGATCGTAGATCCTGAACCTTGGATGAACTCAGTTGTCTATATAACACTAGTACAAAAACAATAATATATGACCAAATAAACTACCAAAAATTGTAGATAAATGACCAAATTTGGTCATGTGACCAGTGGTAGTTTATTATCGGTCATTTATCTCATGACCAAATTTATGACTAAACTATTTTAGTCATTGATTTGGTCATTGATTTGGTCATATATTTAGTCATTTATTTGGTCATTTGGTAGTTTATTTGGTCATTTGGTCGTTTATTTGGTCATTTGGTAGTTTATTTGGTCATTTGGTCATTTATTTGGTCATTTATTTGGTTGTTTATTTGGTCATTTATTTGGTCATTTATTTGGTCATTTATTTGGTTATTTATTTGATCATTTATTTGATCATTTATTTGGTCACTTATTTGGTCATATATTTATTCATTAATTTAGTCATATTAGGGCACGATGGAATTGAACCATCATCCTCCTACTTGTAGAGTAGGTGCTCTTCCATTGGGCTAGTACCCTTTAAAGAATAATCATACCATGTATACTAGTCCTTTCCACTAAACATGATTTCAAGTTTTTCATCTATAGTTCAAGGGTAGCAAAGCTTAAGGGGAGGATGACTGGTGATACTTTAAACTCAATGGTGAAGTTATTCAATGTGCAATATAAGAATGAAGTGAATGATGCCATTGGAAAATACATTACATGTGGCTTGTTCCCCTTATTACAATGAAAAGCATATATCTTTAGGGGAAACCGGCCACATTAAATAGAGATAAAGTATGTACCAATGATCATACCTTCTACATTTTCACTCCTAATTAACCCATCAAAAGCTTTACTGCTTTAGAAGTCCACACTACTGATCATACCTTCTACATTCTTGCAGCTAAAACCATATAAGCAATCCTCCATCAAGGTAAGTCGAGTGGAAAACCTAAAGCCCCAATTCTATAGACCAGGGTAGGATACACTAATTCTACAAATTATTCTCATATCCAACCTTATCCATATTAGTCTTGAAAAATAGTTGTATAATAATTGTCATATCTAATTGTATCCATATTAGAGGATCATGAAAAATAGTTGTAACATGCGCACATGCACACACGCACAACTGTACACAAGGAACATGCACACACACACACACAACCATACCCTAGGAGCACACACATGCACATGTACATACCCATACCCAAGGAAAACAATTACAGTGCCTGCATACCCAAACCTTGAACCTATACCAGTCCCTTCCAATTCTGGCAGCTTAGATTTTACTGCACAACAGGGCAATGGTCACCCCTAAAAAGGCAACCACTCTTCAAAAATAATATGCACATGTAGCTTGGACTGATATGTTCCTAATTGACATAAAAAAACCAAGTTCTGAGGGTGAATAAAAAGAAAACAACATTGGTGAGTAGTTGTAATGGCATTGAAGTAGTTGAACTATTTTATTGTTTTCGGTTCCCTCTTTCTTAGCTAGTCAAATTAGGCAAGCCTGATATTTATAGATTTTTATGGTCATTGACTGTATAGAACTGGCCATTAGTGGCCTCACTGTCTTCTTGGTAGTGTCTCATGTTTAGTTTTTACTTTTAATGCCCGTGTACTGTAAAGTTCTCAACACTTTGTTAAATACATAATTGTGTATGAGTTTCTGTCAAACCACCCTAATAAAACCCCACTATTCTATCTAAATAAAAAGGTGTGCATCTCCAAGTTGTAGTAAACAAAGATGCAGAAATGATATTTTCCTCCTACATATAAAGAGGAAGATGGTCTCATTCCCAATTAAAACTGAGAAATTATATAAGTCATCAGTTATCACCCAGCTGGTTTTGTATCCAGGTTTTAAAACATGATAGGTATATACTGAAACAATCCCTGACGATGTTAATAAAAGTACAGACACAAAGAAAGTCACACTTATCCGCAAAGTAGAGATGGCAACGCCACATACCTCAATGACATCAACAACAGTAGTTGTCATATCAAATGTGTCATCCAGAAAATAGATGATTGTTGTTATTTTTTTGCCAGTCAATAGAGCTTCTATCTCTTCACGTACAGGTATATTTCATCTTGGCCCAACCTTGACAAATTGCCTCAAAGCATTCCACGTATTCATAGCCAGGGCATGGACTTTGAGATCAGTACTAGGAGTAGTGGCAACATCATGGACATATTCAAACAAGTATGCTGTAATATCTTTTCCAGGGGGCATTGCAAAAGCACATATGTACATAAGTTCCCATGCCTTTAACAAATAAATCCTGCAATAAAATTACAAACAAAAATAAGTTTACTTGAATAGCTTTACAAAACATTAAATCACATTCAACTTTCAAGCTATTCTAGTAATAAACTTTTCTACTTCAGAAACAATATGAAACAAAATTAAAATCAGCCTACATTGAGAAAGATACATTTCTACTTGATTTGGATATGGTACATATAATCAACTAGAACAACTATTTATAACTTTGACTTATTGAGTCTAATAAAACAATAATGTCTCAAATCAGTCTCTTGTGTTCACAATAAAAAAAGCACTCAAAGCAAATCCCTTTCTTATGACAAAGCCATGCACAGAGAGTGTAATCATAAATCCTTAGTAATAATATTTTTTAATTTTTCTCCTTTGACAAATAGGAAGAGTCATTATCAATAGTTATTGTAAATAGATTAGAGTTAAAATGAAAAGATCTTATTAATCCATGAACTATATTGTGTAATGCATTTAATATCGGGAACTCATTAATACATTTATTTATAATTATCAACATGGCCAATGAAGTAAATTGTCTAACATCATTTATACATGCATAAAACCGTAGTTCACAAAGAATCAGACTTGGAGAGTATTTGGCAAGCCCAAAATTTTGACTCGGCAACTTAGAAAGTACTAGAAATTATAATTTCTGAAAGAAACATTTTTTTTTTTGTAAAATTCAATCACAAAATGTATTAAATTGAAAATTGGCATCTTGAAAGACAAGATGAATGGTTTTATAGCAAAAACAACATTTGGAAAATGCATCTTGACCAGTGTTTTACCCATGTCGACATTTTTACTCATATTTTTCTTGCGTTTCACAAGTTAAACTTGTAAAACTCACCCAGAAAAAAGAACAGAGTGTACTCATCAACTCTGAGAGTACTCATATAGTTTGCAAACTATGCAGAAAACATTGCAATTTCTAAATTTGAAACAATATTAACAAGTTTTCTAATTACTCAAAAGACAAAATAGAATTAATTTGGAAAGCCCTTAACTAGAATCCAGATTTAGGAGCATTAAGTGACAACATAATAAAAGAAATGGAATGCATACAAGATTTGTGAGAATTCAAGTAGCATCACAATAACAGAAATGGAAAGCATACCACTATGAAACACACATGCACATACACACATGAAAAAAATATACTAATCCAAAAATGTATATAATTTGTACTTAATGGTATGTTTTTGAACAGTGGCATACTTTGATGCTTGAGAAAGGTTTGGGATGGTAGGCGACACCTTCAAACATTCTTTTAAAAAGGAGATATCATTCTAGGTTTGATTCTAGTCACTATAGGCCTCATAAATCATAAATACAAGTGTATAACAAAAACATGGAATCAAAAGTTGAGTATGATTGCACATTTATATTCTTTTTCAAAAAGTTGTACAATTTCCAAAAAAGTGGCACCTTATTTGGAGTTTATAGGCGAATTTATGGCTTACAAACAAAATAGATAAAAGAAAGTTGATGAATCAACAACTTCATCAAGGAAGCAACAAACACACCTTCAATGATCAACAAAAAGCAGTAAAAACATCATCCACCAAATGTGGCAAAAATGCCAATTAGCTGAAAGTGGTTCCACATTCTTGATTTTTGAGCTTCCTCTTTCTCCCATTTTTCCAAAGAGTTTTGGATATGGGGGGACCAAGGGGCCCTAAATTAGGGGATAGTGAGGGGACAGTTGGGACAAAGCGGTAGTGGGGGGCAACAGTGATATACAAATTAGGGTGAATTGAAATCTTCAAGGAAGAAATTGCTATATAACATCCCAAAAGGTACCCCACAGAAGGGAAACTAGTTTTCACAAAGCTAAAGGTTGCAATTGGCATGTGCCATATAGAAAGTGACTTGGTGATGTCCCTTGCAGAGGTGGTGGTGCTGTCTTCTTGAGGGCTCTTAGACAGCCAGTGGGCTAAGATAATTTTATATTTGCCATATTGGACTATTTAATTGAGTGTGGCTCACATTTTGGTGGATATTTGATGCACAAGAAGCTTCTCCACATTATTTATTGTCTCCATTGTGTATGGCATTTTCTATAATTTCTTGTTCTTAATTGCAATCTGATAGTGTGCACAAATTAGTCAAGTTAATTGCTCTCAAATTATACATTATTTAATTCCAAAGTCGATGACTATGTGAGAGGAGTATCCCCTCCCCCCCCCCCCTCTCTCTCTCTCTCACACACACACACACACACACAAAGAACAGTATAATTATATATTTATTTACAAATGGAGGAAATAGTAGGAACATGGACCTTTGGGCTAGTTGTGTTAAAGTTGAGAGAGAGTGATAGAGGAGATTTGTTGTGCACAAAAATGACACATGGATATGTATGTCGTTTATCACAAGCAAAACAATATACTGAGACAGGAACCAAAGGATCTAGCAGTAGTGGACTTCAAGATATCAAACGCCCAATCAACATATATAATCACAATAGGAAAATTGTATGTCGAAAGAAAGGCATGCAAACACTTGTATGTCACAAGCAAAACTATATAGTATATATAGAGACAAGAACCAGAGGGTGTAGCAGGCTCCAACATTTCAAACATGCAATCACACCATCCAAAATGAGACTACCAAAGAGAACATGTATTCTTACCTGTTAGGATTATTGCAGGTTTGTTTTGATATCCAGGAGCAAAAAGCTCATCTTGAAGCTCAGCACATTTTAATGTATGTTTATAGAGTTTTGTAGCAAGTTCTATCTGATCTTAAATACTTAAAAGATTTTCCCTATCAGATGCATCAACCTCCATGTACTTTAGAACAACCTGGAACAATTTCATTGCACGACTTATAAGGTCATTATTGATTCTTAATAATGATGTTGGAATAGGTTCCTGCCAACAATTTCAGATATAGTATTTAGCTGAAATCCCTTGGTATGATGTTGAATAATGAAGGCACATTCAATCATTAAAATGCAAAACCAAGCAATAGATAGCTCGGAAAAAGATAAAAGAAATGGAGTTAATCTAAAAATGTTCATCTTTCCATTTCAAAAGCATCCTTGATTGAGATCCAAAACAACAAAATAAAGTAGAAACTGGAGTAGAAACATTTAAAATATTAATGCAATAATCTGTTATAACCACAGATAAATAAAGATTATTTTATCAACACAACTACAACTTTTTAGTAAATACTAAATAATAAACATCCGTACTTGCAGCACCTCCACTGAAGAATAAAATATAGGTAAACTTACTTTTTGGAAGAAAAGCATATCCTCTAATGTGAATTTCTCTTGACCCCGTGGGGCTATAGACTTCTTTGAAAAA
Organism: Chamaecyparis obtusa; assembly: GCA_027943335.1. Taxonomy (NCBI): domain Eukaryota; kingdom Viridiplantae; phylum Streptophyta; class Pinopsida; order Cupressales; family Cupressaceae; genus Chamaecyparis; species Chamaecyparis obtusa. Next base: position 1,896,444 of record BSBK01003760.1, read on the forward strand.
AAACCACGTTTTCCTCTAGACTGCATTTGATTCTGCATGGATCGAATGAATCCTTCAACCTAATACAAAGTAAGATGCATACACTTGATGTTATTGCAACTTAAAATCACTGCGCTTGAGTTGCACGCAGTTTCACATTTGACTCCAACGTCAGACATGAAACTGAGTGATTTCAAAATATAGTTATATTGTATTATAATTTAACTGAATAGAAAAATATTAAATGCACAAACATTCTGTATATGATAATGCTTAGAAGAATTCAGGATAATTGAAATTGAAACCTTCTGAGATACTCTAGAATATATTGATACCTGAAACATTTCAAGAACAGGGATAGCTCCTGCCAACTCTGGCAACAAAGACATCGACAATGTCCTCGGTGTTCGGTTTTAAAACAAAAAACAATTAGGGACCACAAAACACTATTTTGTGCCATTTGCTTTAACAAAATATACTCTTTCAAGTTGCCTATACAAAGCTAATATAACAAGCATTATGTTTAATCTTCTCATATAGCGTGTGATTTAGAAAAGTTATATCATTATACCAAATCAATCATTTGTGTCAATCTTCTCTCTGCAATTCAAAACACAATTGTTTCAAGTTTTATAGTTGGGGTTTGAGATGCTGTTCTAGACCTTCCACATCCATCTGTAATGGTGAGATTCGTTGGCTGGATCATCTTGTCATGGAATTAGCCTACAACCTTCGGTACTGTACATCTTCATGAAGCCCTGAATCATCTGTAGCCAAAAATTATTTGTATTAAATCAACTTGATGACTCTGAGGGCCATGAAACACATGGTATTGGTGATATAATCATTTTGCGGGTTTCACATTTTAGCTTGGCAAAAATCATTATATCACCAATACCATGTGTCTCATGGAGCTTGGAGACATCAAGTTGATTTAGTACAAAGAATTTTCTGCTATAGATGATTCAGGGCTTCATGAAGATGCACAGTATTGAAGGCTGGAGGCTAGTTCCATGACAAGATGATCTAGCCAACGAATCTCACCATTGCAGCTAGACGCGAAAGGTCTAGAACAACATCTCAAATCCCAACTTAAAATTTTTGAAACAACCATGTTTTGAATTGCAGAGAGAAGATTGACAAAAATGATTGATTTGGTATAATGATATAATTTTTCTAAACTACATGCTATATGAGAAGATTAGAGTTGCAACCTTCGTCCCATCAACCCTTCATCTGACTAGAACCCTTGAACCACTTAAGAAACCAATATTTAAAATTAAGAGTAGATCTGTAAATAGTTTTAAAAGCATGTCTGATTAGATTATATAGTTACAACCTTTTCAGATGAGTGCTCCTCAGTCATAGCCACATTTTTTTGAATTGGGAATTATCTATGCATGTAATTTAACTGTACCCGTATACCCCATTCTGTTCTTGAAAATGAACATCATCGTCTCAGACATACCATAACCCATGTCTCTTGGTAATTATGGTAAAACATCTAATACTCATTCGTAAATAAATGTATAGAGCAGAAACTCCTCTTAAATGTTCAATCTATCACAGAAAGGTGAAAGTGCATTAGTAAAACCCGCTTCTATTACGAATAGAAGGTTTTTAACATTCATGAGGACATAGATAGTATTCTATCAATGTTATGTCTTTTGATTTGTCATGAATCATGATAATAACTCGTAAATTAACATGTTGCTTTCCCAAAATGAATTAAAATACTTATCTGTTCATGAAAACACATTTGCTTTTGGTCTTTTGAAAGAAATAGAGTTCAAGACTATTTCAATGGATTCTAGATGAAAAGAATCGCTATTACTATGGCAACGGACCTGAGAAGTCCCAAATAATCAACAGTATTAAATTCAGTAATGCACTCGATTCAAATTTCAGTCTTGTTTTCAGCCCTGTGAAACTGCTTAGCTATGGTTTTCTAACACATTACTAAGCTTTTCCATTTACATAACCTCATTGAATTTCCTTCATAAAAGAGCCCAAGCAAACTACTGAGGAATGCTATTGACAGACTCCACAAGAAACCTTTGACTACCAAAGTACAACTTAATTTCTCACACAATATGAAATATCTTTACAAAATCAAATGGAAGATTTCATCTTACTCAACACCTAGAACTTTCCTGCGGCATAGAACCCCCCTGCAAGATTGGAACATGAATAAAATGCTCGCAAGAATTACTGCTCTTCAAACTGTAAGAAAATTTTTGGACATCACTTGATATGATTCAAAATCTAAACACAGATATTAGTAATATTTTCAATCATATTCTTACTGGCTAAAAAGGATGAAAGTTTAAAATTTAGAGTGCAAGAATTGCAAGAAGTGCAGACTAAACTGTTAGTTTCTGAAAGAACAAAATTATTATTAACCACCTTGAATTGAATACAACTCACCCTTAATTTAGAATCTCAAATAATGTAAATAGATGACATGGATTTTGAGTTTGGAATCCACTGATCATTTCTTTTTTGCATGTTCAAATGTTTTGATACCCTTGGCTGCCAAGATGCTAAAATAAATTCTCTTCCGTACAATATATGATAATAAAAAACAAAGATCAAGATGAAGATGCAAAACTCCATTGTAATGCCAATATTCTCTTTATAATTGAAATGGAAATAAAAAATGTGAGGTCATGATATGTGCTTTCCCCCTTTTTTTTCCCTTTTCTTAGAAATGAAATTAAATAGCAAGCCATGAACATCTCCTTGAAAATTGTGTCACGCCCCTGCCAAAATAGGGTTAGAAACCCTTAACGAAAACAGATCACAACCTTTATTAACAATAGACATGGGCAATAGTAATAGCAATTCAAAGGGGCCAACCGTGAGTCTAGGTGATTAATTAATATCAATTCAAAGGGGGCTGACCAAGATTAGTGAGAGTACAATTATTAGCAAGGGCTCCACTGAAATTCATTAATGATTATAGTGTCCTGTGATTAAAGAAGGGTGATGACTCCTTAAAGAGGCAGCAAGACAGAAGAGGTGCATGTCTCTCAAAAATAAAGATGTGAGAGGGAAGAACATTACATTGGAAGGGCAGAAAATTAGAAATCAATTGAGAATCATCTACAGGAAACAAAAACAAACTAGATCAACAATTAAGTTCAAAAATTCATTCAACAATCATTCATAGTAACATTCAAATTTTATTAAAGGGATTGATTGTCAATCCACAAAAAATTATGAATTGGCAATAATCTAGCGGATTCTTTAAGGAATCAATATCAAATTTGTGGAAGTGTCTTGCAAATAGGAAGGACAAAATCCCTTCCAACTTTCCAAGTTCATGAGAGAGGAAAGGATGCCCCCCCTTTCATGCTCCAATCAAGTTGAATAGGAGTTGAAAGGATGACCAACCTTCCATGCTCTTGGACTTGATCAAAGAGGATGGCCAACCTCCAAGGTGGACTAAGAGATATAAGGGTGGCCCACCTTCCATGCTCTTGGAAAGTCAAGGACAACTAGCCTTCCATGCTCTTGGGCTTGATCAAGGATGGCCAACTTCCAAGGTGGACTAAGAGTTGGAAGGGTGGCCCACCTTCCATGCTCTTGGTGAGTCGAGGACAACAGCCTTGATACTCCCCATTTGCTAGCATTTCCAAGGAATTCACAAGGTGATTGGCTACAAGGAATATGCTATGATGTATCGATCCAAATATTAATGATGCTATGATAAATTGATTTGAATATTATCATAATTTCTTCATCTTTGATATTTCTAATATCAGTTTTTAGTTATTAAAATTGTTTGCAGGTGTAGAAATTAGGAATATCCCAAAAAGGGACATTACAGATGGCATAGCTGTAATCATTGTGCTCCATACAAGACAACAATATCTCTCAATACCCATTCCTATACTAAGTTCACATGGCATGGATCTGTTAAAACCAGTGTTCCACAAGGCTATGTCCCCTCCAAAACTCTGGAGTTTCTAGGAAGATTTATCTCATCCCCTTGTCATCCTTGCATCACTTCCTATAAGGGACAACATCTCCTAGATATCCCTGCAGTGTAGCAGGAATTCTTGGGAACATTTCCCTTTGTAGGGCTCGCCAGGGGACTCCTTGTCATCCCTGAGAGGGAGAGGAGACATCACAAGAGCCCCCTGCAAAAAATTTAAATCAGAGTATCGAATAATGAAAAAATTAAAACAATCATTTTAAAAAAAAATTGCAATTAAACCCTGTCAAAGAACATTCCATGCCCAGGAGATTTCTACCTACAAAAATTTCAAAATTGTGAGTTTTTTAATCCTTTGCCATTTCTTTTGACTTTCAAGACACAGAAGCTAGCAGTCCACCAAGTTGAAAAGACTACATTTTCTCTCAAAATTTGTGCAACTTTCCATCAAAGAGGCCCTTAAGTTTTCTGTAGCACAAGCTTAGGAGCACTTTGGTCTAGGATTTGTTCCACTTGACAAGCATATTTGGTGTAGAGAAATTATTCATTGTATTTGGAATTTTAACGTATAGCTATAATAATAATTTATTATTTATATTTATATAATATAATAATAGATATTTATCAATAAATAAAAATTTGATAGAAGTTTTGTGGTCTCATTATGGGGCTTCTGACCTTTTTTCAAACAAAATACATAACCAAAATCTTGCTATCACAACCCATATCTGAGTAAAATAGGCATACAAACAAAACAGAAAACATAGTGGACAAGAAAAAGTCAAAAGGATATGACCAACCAAATAGGGGAACACAACCAGAACAACAACAAAAAACATACAACCACCAGACATCAAAGCCAAAGCAGAAATCACCAACAACAACATTAAACACTATCATGAGAGTTTGAAGACTTCCCAACAGACAATGCTAAAATAACCTGGAGCAATCTCCCACTGATTGTATGCCGGATTATAGACACCATTTCTAGAAGCCACAACATTATGATGATCACCACTCTCCAGCAAGCCCTTATTGTGAGAAGTGACCATGTTTTTTATCATTAGGCATATATCTTGCAAAATCCAAGAGGTTGCTCATGTCCTTATAGAGGTTTACATTTCTCACATAGCCATGGTCACTTGCACATCCAACACACCTTAGGGAAGCTCCACACCCTACATACTTAGAAGTAGAATCTCTTCTATACCATCACAACTACAAAAGCTCTACTAGGTTACCACGCACATCATCATTTCAAGCTTTCTCATTCTGTCCCTGCACAAGAAAATTCCTCTTCTCTAGATACATGAAGCACTCTCAACCATTTATTTATACAACACTCGTGGTTATCCTTTATGGTTGCACAGACAAAAATAACAGGGTATTTTCAGATTTGAGACATCTGCTCAGTGTGATTTGCATTTGATTTATTAAGCATGGCTTGCAAAATGACTACCTCCAAGTGACAGCTTGGAAACAGTGGCATACTCCCATCGAACCCCATAGAAAAGAGAGTTCTTATCGAATATTCCAATGTGACTGAATACACAGTGCAAGAGAGAGCACAGTTGTTAACCAAAATTCTTTCTTGAAATGCATTGGCCAGTATGAAGTTAGAATTCACCATTTTGTTAAACATTCCCTTCATGAACTGTGGCTGCCTAGAAATGGGCATGAGCATTCCTCAAAGCATAAACCACTTGTGAATGCTCTATTATGCATGCATGTCGAATGTGGCTCTATTATCCACTAGAGCCATGCAAGTCTAGTGGATGAGGGATGTATATATTTTGATGGCATGAGCACTTCTTATGGAATTATTCCTACAATGGATCATTATGTATGCATGGTTGACCTTCTTGGCCATGCTGACTATCTTGAGGAAAGCTTAAACTTTATTATCAAAATGTCAATAAAACCTGATGTGCTTGTGTGGAAGTGCTTGCTTGCAGCTTGTAAATCACACAAGAATATAGGGTTAGGAGAATTTGTGGCAACATTCATTTTTGAGTTGGATCCTGAAACTGCTGCACCTTATGTTCTATTGTCAAACGCTTATGCAAAAGTTGGCAGGTGGGGTGAGGCTCAAACAATAAGGAAATTAATGAAATATAGAGGAATTAGAAAGAAGGTTGGATGCAGTTGGATTCAACTACATAAAATGGAACACGTTTTTGGTGTAGGAGACAAATCACACCCACAAACACCAGATATCTATTCAACATTGGAGAAATTGTCATGGGACATGAAAGCAACAGTAGATGTTCTAGATAAAAAAGCCTTCATTAAATGATGTGGAGGAGGAGAAGGAGCACCATCGCAAGAAGTTGGCAATTGTATTGAAGCATTCAGATTGTTAAACATGTCTACTTGAACAATTATTAGAATTGTCAAGAACCTCCGAGTATGTGGGACTGCCACACTGCAACTAAGTTTATCTCCAAAATTGTTGATAGAGAAATCTTTGTGATAGATGATAACCACTTCCATCATATCAAACGTGGGAAATGTTCATGTAGAAATTATTGGTGATGCTTAATGAAGAAATCTATAAACACAGACATGCACTATAACAAGGTGCATGGCATCAAACTTGCAATGGTTAAGCTGGAATCAAGTTATATTTTTAGTTTCTTAAAATGTGTTTATCTCTATGTTTGGGAGTAATAGACCATGTTGTATGGTTTAAACTAAATAGTCCACATGTTTTGCTTTACATGAGTTCCTCTTCCCGCTAAAAATAGCCACAATATACCAGCTCTTTAAACTCTTCAATTTTGTATAGTACGTGTCATTACTTAAATGCACTGATGGGGCATTTTCCAAGGCTACTAAAACCATGTAGTTGTCTTCACATGAATTGTCTTTCTGGAAACCTATACATATCTCAAGTGAAAAGCTAGAGGAGGTAGCCAAAAAAATAGGAAACACATGAGGAAAGGAAAAATTGGAGTAAATGGTAAGCTGCTTAGGGTAGCATGGAGTATGAGGGAGATTTACAATCAATTCACTACATTTTGGATATGCATTTTGTAGACAGCCATTGTTGGACAGGTTAGTTGCTAAATGCCACAAGGAAAGGTAGGGCAAGGCTATGGTTGATAAGTGTTGTTGTTAAGAGAGACCCTACTTTGTCTTTTGTCAAGGTTCTCAAGGCATGGGTTGTTTGCAGAAGAAGGTAATTCTCTAAAATAGGGGTGGTTACATGAGCTTTGTTCTTTTGCTCATTTGGAGAGTTTTCAAAGGCTTTTGTGAGAGAAGCCTTAATGCTTCAGTTGAAGAGAAGTGAAGATATAAGTAGTGTTAATGTTTCAGACAAGCTTGTATTTTGTTTGTGGTGGTGATCATGGAGGTGAGTGTTGATGTCAGTTTTGTACCACTACATAACATATAGCAATTTAATACTTGATATAGAATACTAAACACTCAACCCTCTCTTGAAAAGTAATTACTCATGAAGAACATTAGAAAAATCCAAGGTTCCTTACACCTGTGGATACTAACTCAGTTATATTAATGTGATTTTCTGGTTAATCATGTAGGCAGGCTTACGTTGTTCACTTGAGGATGTGAAATTCTCACTGTGATGATGATGGGATTTAGCTTTGCAATGTATACTCAAATTTATATCACTTCCAACTTTGCTCTTCAAACTTCAACTACTCATTGATTTACTACTACTCCTACGGAATGGAAAGATTGGCAAATGGACGGGGATCAACCTAATGAAAGCTTGCCAATGGCGCTACCTCCATAGATGCAATGATTCAAGGGGAATAAGACTAGATTACCACACAAGGCTCCTTAACAAGCTGCTAAGATGGCTAGTTGTATGGTGATATTGGTAAATGTTTGATAGGGATCTATATACTAGGCTAAATAATTAAAAATATGGGCAATGTCATTGGGATTTCACATAAATTTTGCTTTGAAAGTCAAAAAATCTATTTTGAAAATAAATTTTGTGCATTGAAACATTTAAATCTGGTCATCAAAAAAATGTAAAATTGAGCATTAAAAATAAAAAATTTGGGCATCAATATTGGGATTTTACATAAATTGTGCTTTGAAAATCTCAAAATAGGGCCACTAATTTCGAATTTGCCCCCTTGGCATATGGCGCATGGCATAAGAATATGAAATCAGGCCTTTTCACCCAATGATTTTTGAAAATCTAGGCATTAGTAAAAGTTTTCAATGCAAATTAAATTATTTAGTGGGTCGGCCTCCTTATTGGCATTTAGTTTTAATTTTGTTTGTGCTTGAATATGCAGGTCGGCCCCCTCATTTGGAAGCCTAGGATCAGGTATAAGATGGAGAGGTCCCCTCCTCCATCCTCACACCATTCCTCATCCATTCCATAGCAGAGTGAATAAGAGGAAGGAGTGAAATCATTTTAAGGCACATCCGAATCTGAGATAAGTGCAGGCCTGAATTTGTTGGTGGGAGATCTAACATTTGTAAGGCTAGATCCGAATTCATTGAAGAGAAGATCCGAGTTCATAAGGGAGTCAAGATCTGAAATCATATAGCAGATAGGGGCAAATTTGGAAAGTAGACCCGAAAGCATAAAGATAGGGGTGTGAACTTAGAAAGGGGAGCATATCTGGTTGTTGAGGGCAGATCTAGCATCACAAAGATGCAATTTTGTTGAAGAGAGGCAGAGTTTGTGACCAGATCTGACATTATTTGGAGACGGATCTGAATTTATCAAAGGCAAATCTGAATCTGATATTAAGGAGCAGAGATCTGATATTAAAAGAGGCCTGCGATTTTCACATTGAGAGCCACAAATTTTTGATAAAAGGACTAGCAGATCTGTTATTTGATAGAGAGGCCATGAATTTTGAACAAAGAAAGACCATTGATTGCTAAAGCATGCCATTTTAAGGAGTAGAAGGATACAAATTTGCCCAAGCCTGCCTATTTGAGGAAAATTTGCAAATTAATTGGTGAGTAACTTATTCTCTTAATTGTTATCTTTTCTTTGGTGTTGTTTGTTTGGTGTAGAAGATAAGTTTTAGGATTGAGGGTGAAGGTTGGTCTACAAGGTAGATTTTCTTCTTTGTTCTCTCTTGGTACATTTTCCCTATTTTCTTCTTGCATCATCCATTCCATCACCTCATCATCTCATTAGGGCTTGAAGTTGGGAGATATAAGTGTAGTTTCCATTTAGGATTTGGAGAAAGGAGATATACGTGGTAGTCCCACCCCTAGGAAAGAAGTTGGGAGATATAAGTGTAGTCCATCTCATAGGTAACGAAGAGGCAAAAATAAGTGGTAGTCCATCTCACTAGGCGGAGGGGCAAAGATAAATGTAGTATGATAGGAATTGGCGAGGCAAAAATATGTTTGATCACCCCTAGGTGAAGAGGCAGAGATAAGTGTAGTCCCACCTCACTATAGAAAGAAGGGGCAAAAATAAGTTTTTAGGATGACATATGCTACTGCAAGCAAGAACCCAAAGGGAATTAATATCAAGAAAGACAAGGAAGACATGATACCAAGACCACCTTCTTCTCGAAATTGAAGCGAGTCAATGACACCAATGTCGGCACCATAGATATGATACAATTGAGAGATAGGTTGAGAGGAGGCCAATCCTCTATGGCAAAGAAGATTAGTAAGTATGGAATTTTTCAAGGAAGTGTTCATTATACCCCAATAGGAGGGAATGATAGTGATGTTGATGGATCAAGCAGCCAAGTTCTTTCAGGACAATCAGGATGCCTACCTTGCTCTACTAAAGCAGAATTGGTTACACGAAGGCAAGAAGGGAGTCACCAAGACATCAAATCTCATTAGGTCAGATTTCAAATCAGAATATGGAGACCTCATTGTGCTTCTCAACCGAGTCATGGGCTCCGCTCAAGGTACACAGTTTGACCCTTGGATGTATTATTTTATTGAAAGATTTGAGAAAGGTAAAGAAAGTTTGATTGGGCTAGGATCATTAGCATGAATTTAGAGTTGCAACTTAGGATGGTGCAAAATCAGAGGCAATTCTACATGGGGTCCTACCTCTTCTAGTTGATTGCAAGGCTATTAGTGATGCTTTGCTCGTCGAACCAAATCCAATTTGGGGAGATGCACTGCACCACTATGATTGAGGTAGATGCTTATGCCAAGGGGGCGAAGTTGTGGCAATCCAGACAATTGAAGACATTCAAGGGTTGGCCAAAGAGGAAAATATTAGTGAGGAGGTAGGTTTCATTGAAGGATGGAAGATATTTGAAGATATTTGAGGCTAGGCAGGGCTTGAATATTCGTGCAAGCTAGCTTGGTTAGATTTATGAAGGAGGTATGGCTAGGGCAGGTGCCCCCAAAATCCAAGAGTATTGAAGTAGAGGGGGGTGCATGTAAACCAAATTTAAGTGGGAAGGTTAGAGAAGACCTGGAAGCAATAAGGAAGGCAAGGATAATGAAGGAGGAAAGGGAGATGAAAGGTTGAAAGAGGTCAAGTTCGATTTCAAGGCGGTGGCAAAGAGCAAGGCTCTCAAATTTCAAAAAGGTTCACATCGAGGCAAGCCATCGGAGCTAAGGCAAGATTACCCCAAGTGCATAGAGACCTCACCCTTTCAAGGTCAGGACATTAGGTACAAGCAAGTTCAAGTGGTGATGAGAAAGTTTCTAAGGACAAGCTCAAGCATCCAAGGCTTCACCTCATCTCTAGGATTAAATAAATTTATAAGATAAGGTTGATGAGGTGGCAATTTCATGTGCATGCAATCAAATCATGCCAAGTGTCTTATGTTCTCATTGGTTGACAGATTATTGTAATTTTCTCATTGGCCCACAAAGTTGGTGCCCTCATGTAATTGGTTGAAAGATGGTAACCCTAATTAGGGTTTGTAAGGTTTAATCTTGGCCCTTGATTTTGCCTCTTAATCTTGGCCACTCGTTATAATTTTGAGCCTCTATATAGGGCCATTTGTTCTCATTTGTAAAAGGGAGTTATGTTGGAGAATTGTTGCCAAAATACTATCAAAATTGTTCTCTATTCATTGTTGTGGTTTGCATGGTGGATATACATGATCATTTTGGTGTATTGCATGTTTCTTCTCATCTCTCAAATTAAAGTAGGATTTCATTTCATGCTGTTAGAGTAGAAGTAGATGGCTAGTTGTATGGTGATATTGGTAAATGTTTGATAAGGATCTATATACTAGGCCACTAGCATCTTAGCGACTTGTTAAGGAGCCTTGTGTGGTAATCTAGTCTTATTCCCCTTCAATCATTGCATCTATGGAGGTAGCACCGTTGGAAAGCTTTCATTAGGTTGATCCCCATCCATTTGCCAATCTTTCCATTCCGTAGGAGTAGTAGTAAAGTAGTGAGTAGTTTAGTAGTTGAAGTTTGAAGAGCAAAGTTGGAAGTGATATAAATTTGAGTATACATTGCAAAGATAAATCCCATCATCATCACAGTGAGAATTTGACATCCTCAAGTGAACAACGTAAGCCCACCTACATGATTAACCAACAAATCACATTAATATAACTGAGTTAGTATCCATAGGTGTAAGGAACCTTGGAGTTTTTTCATGTTCTTCATGAGTAATTACTTTTCAAGAGAGGATTGAGTGTTTGGTATTCTATATCAAGTATTCAATTGCTATATGTTATGTAGTGGTACAAAATTGACATCAACAGTGAGCAGTTTCATGATTCATAGATTGGAAGCTGTTACTCAAACTCATGGTATTCTCGACAGTTAGTTTTGATAGGGTAAGTTTTATCAACACCCAAATAAAAAAGCTGCAGAGGAAGCCCACCACATTGCTACTATAGATAATTGTTGCAGAAGTGAGAAGGCATGTTATGTTAAAATAAGGCATCTTGCAAACTGCATCAGTTTTTGGAATACACAACTCTCATGTCTCCGCTTGTAGTGTTTTCTAAAGGTAACTACCCTAAAATTCTTCTTTTCTTATGGAGTCAGATATGGATATAGTACTTTTACAAATGAGATGAGATTGAAGGGAAAATTGGTTTGTAGGACTTATCAAAGTTTATCTACTTGCTTCAATCCAATATTTTTATATATGTGTTTGGTTTTAAAGTAAATTCTCCTAGTTTTGTTATATTGTCTATATTTGTAAGTTCTTGAGTGATTGAGATCCCTCTGCTCTGCTCCCAAACGGCTAATATCTATAGCTAAACTAGACTGGGAGTAGGGCAGAGGAATCTGGATCTTTGAGTGCTTCACCTAGCTGGTAGATTTCTCTTGTAGGTTAGGTCTTTTGGGTGGTCTGATTTTCTCTGTATGTTTTGAAGGCCTTCTTATATTATTAACAAAGCAAAGGTTTGATTTAGAGCTCTAGGAATTTCACTATGGGGCCTTTTATTATCAAAACAATGTATTGTTGTTGCAGACAATATCAAAAGGATATTTGAGCCTAAATGTATGCCCTTCTCCACTCTTGGCAATCTGTGGGAATCATTCAATGAGTTGAATGTTTACACCATTGTTCAGTATTAAGTACTATTTTGATCAACTATTCAGATTTATGCTCAACTTCTAGGTCCATTATCTCAATTACATGTATTGATAAATGAGACCGCATATTCTCACACCTATCATTCTTTGAGTATTATACTGTAGTGCAAATGGAAAGCCAAAAAAAATCTTAGGCCTGTCCATTCTTGTTTGATTAATTTTAGTAAATAAAACATAATATTCTCCTTTTGAAGTTACAGACTAGGTACGTACTGTATGGTTGGTTATTGAGGGGGAGGGTAAGGGTTGGGGATTATTGTGAAATTGTACCTATCCATATAGAGTTTTATCAACTTACTGTTGAGAGAAAATTTTGAAGCTTCTTAAATTTTTCATTCCAAGCGTTGCAGTGTTAATGAAGGACACATTTGTAGTGAAATGGTCCCATAGAATATTGTATTTTCAGGTTTGTTTAGTTTACAAACACCAACTCAGCTGAAATCTGTCAATAATTTTTTTGGTTGAACAGATGGTCATCCAAAAAATGTTTGTTTCACAATCACAGGAATGAGTAGACTAATTACCCTGAAATGCTAGATGAAATAAAGAAGCTCGTCAAAAAGAAATTTTGCAATATTAATCCTCAAAATTGAGAGCTATTGATTAATCATGAAAAAGTTTACTAGCTAACCTTAAAAACTTTATGGAAATAAAACAAAGGCATTCAAATAGAACGTAACCTCAGAAGTTTATTTTTGTGCTTACCAGTAAATATGATGTTTATTGTTAATAAGTACAAAACATTACATAAATTGTAGAGTCAAGCAAGGTGTCCATGAAGCACAATAGACATACAAAATTTAGCTCAGTCTGAGCAGCCATTATGAAATAGAGGGTCAAAGAACTTAGAAAGGAATAAAGTAGTTGTTTGCTCCAGCTAGGAAGTTTCATGGCTAGCAAGAAGGGTTCAAATAATTTCCTTTCATTCTCAGATGGAGGCCTTGAAATTTTTTAAGAAAATGTACTTGGTAGGTGTAAAGCCAGTCTCTACAACCTCTTTTAGCATCCTACCAAACTTTCCTAAAATAGGAGATTTGCAAAAGGCCATAGATATGCCTCAGATGGGTAGAGAAAGGAATATACACCTAGGCCTTCAAGGACCATGAGCGGAAGGCTAGATACAACCTAGAAATGATTGAGGAGTGGAAGGAGGCACTCCAAAAAGTCTCATTTTACTTTGGTCAAGTCATACAAAATATTGGGTTAGTGCAGGATGGGGCTTCAGATGAGTCTACGGTGACTGAAAATATTGGAAGCTAGGTTGAAGTCTGCATAGGAGCCCAACATTATGGCATATATAAGTCATGAAGTTTCTTAGGAATCCATGATTTTATGTCATGTTTGGCTTTCTCAGCTTTTGAACCATGGCATAAGTCATAGTCTCATTGATCATGTCAAGAAATTGTACAAAGAGGACTACACGCTTAACATAGAGGAAAGCTTCAACAAGTCTCCCATGGTGAAAAGGTTGAACAATCTGATATTGGTGATGTTGATTGGAAATACATTTCCATGGTTAGCAACCTCCAAAAGACAAGTTCCAGGGCAACAGAGCCCAACGATTTGAAGTACACTTTGATTTATTCTTTACTATTTTTTTATGGGAATTGTCTAGATTATCATTTAAAAAATAATATTACATATTAAATTTTATAGGAGGTTAGCGTCCAATATAGCATGAAACATAGAATAAATCCAATATTGAGAGGTGGCTTAAATAGTAGCATAGAAGGGAGGGGAAAGAGGCTAAATCACAATCTTAAAGTTAATGGGAGTCTTAAAGAGAAGGGAGGAGGATGAGACTAAAGCAATTGGTGAGAGGGGAGAGGAAGATTTGGATCATTTGATTTTCCTCATACAACAGCGAAATTTGGAGACCCAAAAATGGGTAGACATAAGATCATATTCATAGAGTTCATAGGGTTTTAAAGTTCATGGGAGGTTAAAAAATAGAATAAACCAAAAGTCGCAAGGGGGCTACAGCAACAAAAGAGGGGAAAATGATACTGATCATCTAATTTTTCTTCATACATCAATTGTGTTTTAATCTCTTGAAATCAAGATTGGTACTGAGTCTTAACAAAAGTTTTGAGAAGAAAATTAATGGGTTTTTGTTTATATGCAGGGAAACCACTGAGGAATTCTAGCAAGAAATCTACAAACTTGCAGAGGAGATAATAAGCTTAAACTTAGGATTGGAGAAGAGTTATATAAAAGAGGGATGACCATTGCGAAAAAAATTCCCAAAACCTAACAAATGCTTGGACCACTTCTAGATTTATCAAAAATATACATATCATTCAATAAAAATTCATTTGATATCTTACTCAAATTACGACATATACCTAGATCCTTTTATTGTTTTGGAGATTTTCTACCCAACGAATTTCAATCTTTGAAATACGAGATAGCTTTATGTTCCTCTATGAATGAAATTTCATGAGCTCCATGTTCCTGTATGAATAGAATTTCATGAATTATTTTCTAGAGGATACGATAAGGGCAAAAAAAATAATGATAGATATTAAAAAATTAATACAGAGATAGAAACGAGAAACAAAGATATGGATAAGAAGGAAAAAAACAATGGTTGAATCCAAACAAAGCATTTGAGTTGAAGAGAATTAGCATCTGACCTTTTTTCTTTACATCTCAATTTGTGCGGTTGTTGATCTGAACCTTTCTTCTTTAAATTCCACCAAAAATTTTCCTTGGTTCACGAGATGAAGGAGAAATGAGATTGTAGGAGGAAAAATTGGTGATCAAAACCCCTTTGCAAGCATGTCGATGGAAATGGCTCTAAGGAAATCAAACCAATATTTTTTAGGAGTTGGCCGTGACGTTATGAGGTGCAATCAGATGGGTTTTGGAAAGCACCTTGTTTATTCTGAAATCTCCTACTTTTCCTCTGAAAATATACATCCCGCCCTACTCTACCTCTTCCTCCCGCCTCTTACCCACACGCTGTAAATGAAAATACATGGCATTTTTGTCTTAAATTTTAATTTAAGACAACAAAATAATTTTTATTTTTATTTTGTCTTAATTTTCAATTTAAGGCATTTATAATATTTTTAATTTAAAAATAATGAAAATAACAATTCAATATTTGAGACAAAATATCAAATTCTTCTTTAAAAAATGTCTTAAATTGTTGGTGGAGGGGCACCCATGGAGCATCTAGGAATATTAAAAGGTTCTTGAATCATAATGTGATGTAATAAGGTCTTATGGACCATTTGGGAAGATTGGGGAATCAATTGGACCCATTTGTAAGATATTGCCGTGATAGGCATTTATAAGTCCTCATGGTCAAATCTCAACAAGTCATCAAAGATATAGGGAAGGGTAGAATAGGATTTATATGTTGTTATGGATCACTAATGGTCATTTAGAAAATATAATTTTTTCATATAAAATACATAATTAAATATATTATATATATTAAATTTTCTATAAACCAAATTATAGTTATTGCACTCAAATTTGATGTTATACAACTCAATTCTATTATTTTTATATATATCATGAAATTAATTTATCCTAAATATGTAATTCACAACAAATGTTATTCTAAAATAATTGAATAATGTAACACTACTTTTGCAAGTCCACCTTATTACATATAAAGAGTTTTTTCATAAATTTTGGATATTATTTTATTTACTAATATTTTTCTTTTGTGATATGTTTAATATTTATTAAATAATGATATCTATTATTTAATATATATTAAATATATTATTTATTAATAAATGAAATAATAAAAGAAAAATTTGCATGATGTATACATTGTAATTAACTTTAATTAAGTGATGGTGTTGTAAATCGCTTAATTAAAGTTGAAATCTTATATGCAAATTGGTTGACCTTGAGCATTTAGAGTTCAATTTTGCATGGTAGGGAATAATTTTTAGACTTTTAGTCTAATACACCTTGAAAGGGCGCATGTTTGGGTCATTTTTTAAACAACTTATGTTTTTTAAGACTTTTCATAACAGGACATAGATGATGAAAATACTCATTTTCATTATTTGAACAGGTCAAAATACTATCTAAAACTAGTAAAGTGGAGTTATTTTTAAGGATTTGATCACCTTGTTCATCAATTTCATGTATGTGGTTGGCTTGCAATCACTTTCACTAAAAACTAATTATTTTGTCATTTTAGTTGTGATTTTACCCGATGACCAAATTGGTCATTTACTTAGTCATTTATATTTGTAGAACATGATTAGTTTTAGTCACGTGACTAAGATTTTTAGTCACGTGACTAAGATTTTTAGTCACGTGACTAAAAAAATGGTAGAACATGATTAGTTTTAGTCACGTGACTAAAATCTTTAGTCACCTGGTCATTTATTTGCCAAATTCTACTAGTGTAAGAGACGATCTAAACCCTAATATGTGTTTGTGGATGCGAAAGAGAAGAGGGAATATCTTCAGATAGTGAAGTATGCTGATAGAGTTTAGTGACCGAGTGTAACAGAGTAAAGCAATGAGGGATAGAACATAGATAAACTTGATAGATAAGATCAAAATCAATACTGGAAGGAGAAGATCTATAATCAACATACAGTGCAGACCGAAGGATCAGGTACTGAGATATTCTAACAAGTGTATCAGGCTAACTCTCTTAACAGAGTGGTTTTAACAGACCTTATGTAATCTCTTAACTGAGTGCTTACTTAGTTGTAAGTTTTAAATCCTTTTGCAAGGTAGATTGTATAAGTCTTTTAGCTCTTAATAGGGCAGACCCCTCACAAGGTAGATCATATTTTGTGCTCAAATTTGTAGCCCTAACAGGCAAAATTTATATTGTAGTAGTGAAGATTTGTGGGTGTCCTCCCCACCCTAGTTTTACCTTTCAAGGGTTTCTAGGTAACCAAAATTACTATGTTATGAGTACTTTCATGAATGATGTTTAATTTATTTGTTTCATTACATTGATGAAGTTTGTGATAAAGCTATGCAAGTTTTTTGTAATGTAAAATGGATTAATAGGTGATATCTAATTCACCCCCCTTCTTAGCATCACATTTCCCAATAGATTTCAAACAATTATGCCCACTCGAGATTAAAATCAGAACAAATTGTAATAAAATTATTGTTTTCAAGCATTTAGAAAGAATTGTGTTGATTGAAATGAATATGAATAAAGTGTAGATCATTTGAGAGTTGTTAGCAAACAATTTGGAATGATTCTAGTGTTAAAGAAACATTGTTTGACTAAGTTTGACCAAGAAAATGAGAGAGTTGACCAAGTTTGACTTGTGTTTAAGCAATATCCTGGCATAAAAACTTGATACTTTAGTGAGAATCACTTTTTATAGCTTCTAGCAAGCTTTCTATGCATTAATTATGCTCTGTTTAGCCCTCATTAAGTGCTTTTGACCGAACTTATGACTTTTGTTGACCATGAATCTGAGTGAAATCTAGTTGTGAACTGATTCACCATGCTTTCAGTACCCTTTTCTGCTCATTTTGCCCCTGTTTGACTACAATTTGACTGTAGTTGACTTCTAAATTATGATAGTTGACTTTTCTTTGGAACTCTATTTGGACTGCATTTTAGTGATGTAGAAGACTTGTTTCAATTTTGGTCCTGATATTGAGCTTCTGTGGTGTCTTATCATGAATGTTCCTTAAGGGTCCTGGGCCCTCGGGAGGCTCAAATAGGTCAAAAAGTCCATTTTTACTATTCATTTTCACTTTTCACCTTCTTATTTTCACTGAGCTTTGAGGAATAATGGTGTTCCCAGTGGAGAAGCATCGATTTGAGTTGGCAAGGCAACACGAACAACTACCTCATTATGCACCACCTGTGAGTACTTGACAACGTACCTTGTCAATTTGAAAAATTTGAATTTCTGTACTTTTTGCATATTTTATAGCCAATTTACTTTTCAATTGCATCCTAGATGCGGGATTGCATTCGGCGAATCCTATGTCGTACCCTATTTTTGACTAAATTTTGGATCGCATATCAGATTTCTAGGATCGTACCCTATTAGGTTGCATCCGATCAAATTTAAGCCAAATTCATAGTCTTTTGTCCTTATGTCATTTTTGGTTAAAAAGGGTCGCATCTAGATTTCAGATCGCTTCCCAGATTTCCTGCATTGCATATAGTATTTCATGGCTTGCATCCTAATAAAGGATTGCATCCCACATTTCTTGGATCGTTTATGGGATTTCAAGATCATTTTCAATTTTTTTGAATTTTTAGCCAAGTTTCTTGTCTGTTCTATATTCCTTAGGCAATTTTTCATCAAATTCCTTTGTCTAATGCTGACATAGTGCCCCTATTCTCTATTGTGTAGACTCATTTTGAGGTGATAGCTTTATCCACGTCTGACCCAGGTCCTAGAGTTGCATCAACAACTCTCCCTAGAGGATCAATGTGTTATTGTTCGGTGTGGACTGTGGAGCCTTGCGGATTTTCCCGACATTCGGGTGAATTGGGGATTGTTGAAAACACTAGTGGAGAGGTGGCATTCCAAGCATAACACCTTCCACCTACCCACTGGCAAGATGATAGTGATGCTGGAGGATGTTGGCAGATTTTACATATTCCTGTTATGGGTGCTTGCATGGAGTATGAGGCGTCTGGTCCTGTGGGTATGGTGGATGCTCGCCGTGTTTTCCAAGATGATACCATTGCTAGATGCTACCTTAGTTGGGACCACATGGTGGCCAACTACGTGCCACTTCCCATTTATATGGCTGGTTCGATTGGTGGACTGATGATGCCTGATCACTGTCAACATGGATTCATGTGCAGTTGGTCGCATGTTGTTGAGAAAATGATTCAGTCACCTGGTCGCTTTGCTTGGGGTAGCTGTATTTTGGCCCACTTATACTAAGAGCTGCATGAGATAGTCTATTAGCACTCGAAGACTATAACAGTGGGTAGTTTACTTCTTTAGGTCTGGGTGTGGGAGCATATCCCTATCACACGACCCATTGTTGATAGGCACCGGGACGTCGACTTTCCATACATCTATATTTATTTTGGTTTGATATAGTAGCCCCATCTAGGCAAGTTAGAGTACTGGTGTTGCATTCTAGATGATGTTACAAATGTTGTTTGGAGGCCCTATGTAGACTGTGAGGGATGTCCCTCAGATACCAGGAAGATGCCATTCTTTTTGCAGAGTAGATACCTCATGGGCTGAAGCTGGTATATTGTGGAGAGATTTTTGATTACATGGGTATCTAGGTAGTATGTTCAAGTACAGGGTATCTCTTAGGAGACATCTATTTATACCCGCATCAGGGATGAGGAGGCCTAATGGGGGTCTCGGTTGATCTATGAGACTACGGTACATGAGATTTCATAGATAGCATGTGTAGATTGGGAGTACCACCTAGAGATCTTGGATGGTGGCATTACTAATGGCTATCATGCCCATTACATCCAACACCCATACCCCAGATTTACTACTCCAGATAAGGTCACTCCTTGCATAGAGGACGCACTAGACTATGATCCTGCTGATGATGGTGGTGGCCAAGGCTGAGTTATTAGAGGTGGAGACCGAGGTTGGGGTAGGGATAGGGGGAGAGATGGAGGGTGAGATGGAGCTCATGGAGGAGGTGGAGATGAAGGAGATGGAGGAGATGATAGGGGTGGGGGTGGAGGAGGTGAGAGAAGTAGATGACGAGCCTCAGGAGGAGATGTCAGTCAATAGAGGTAGAGGAGACTGTTGGTTGCCCCTCCTTAGAGAGATACAAGGCCCTTACTTCATAAGGATGAGCATGCACAATGCTAGAGGGCAACAGGAGGAGGGGATGAGTAGGCACATGAGCAGGTACCTAGAGATCCTCTTGATGATGATCAACTATTACAGTGTGAGCGGGAGAGAGCCACATTATGTTTAGAGCTAGCTACCCTCCAAGTATAGCTATCAGAGTGAGATGCATAGTTAGTGCAGATGAGAGTGGAGTGAGACACCTAGCTATCTCAGCTGAGAGAAGAGTGAGACACACAACTATCTCAACTGAGAGTAGAGCGAGATAGATATGCACATACGACCACTCACCAAGGTCAAAGGGCCACATACTATTTTGCTTTATATTATTTTGTTGTTCCTACCACTTGGAGGGCTCCATTGTTATTTATTATAGCACAATAGTTAGAGGGTGCGATGCCTCCTCCTGCACCTCCACCCAACAGAGTAGATGCACCCCCTCCCGATCCTCCATGAGAGGATCATGGAGCCAGTGAGGCATAAACATTTTGTACCCTCATATTTGTATCTCTGAGATATTGTACTTTATTGATGAAATCATGTATTTGTACCATTTTTGATTGATATACTCTCTGATGTCCTATGCACTGTTATTGCTAATACATTATTCCATGTTAAACTCATACTCTCATATTTTTTTATTCATGCTTTGATATGCTGCTCTGATATTTTGATACTTTGTTATGGACATTTCTGATACTCGTTCCTGATGATATATTGATGCTTTTTCTAATTCTGACATGGATTTTTTATCTAATTTGGTGTTGCTTTATATGATGTCTTGTGATTTTTGCATATGTGAGATATTTGATATTTGTCTTATGCTTTGGATATTGATGCGATGGTCATACTTGGTCGTGATTAGATTAGATGGTGATAAAATGACATCATGATATATTTCACTAATACATGCTTAAGTTTTTATGTTTTTCAAAGCTTTTATGAATGTATGGATGCAAACTTTATTTCATGTATGAAAATGGATGCATGAGATGTATTGCAATGCGATGTATGGACATCTCATTTTTATTTATGAATGGATGATTATGGATGCACTATGCAAACGTTCTAATGATATGAAATGGATTATGAATGCAAATGAATATCAGTGATTTATACTCAGTCATTTTAGTTTCAGTTGTTTATGATTTCATGATGTAACTAGTCAAACATGGAAATTGATTAATGTTCTTAGAATCTTCAGCTCATCTCAATGTTTTCATAATTTTCAGCTCATATCAATGTTTTAGATAATTGAATTCACACATTCATGCTTATGCAACTTAAAATGAATGCAAGTAAATTAAAATGAATGCAATTTTAAAATGAACTTCAATGCAACTAAAGACATGAAATGTATCTAAATGAACCTAATGCAAATTAATATGACATGCAACTAAAATGAACCTAATGTAATTAACCAAATGAAATAAATCTAGACTAAGACACCTAGGACAATCACTGTTTATTCTAAGTGGGTTAATCATCATCACAGAGTGTTTGTGATGGGACCTCATTAGGATAGTACAATTTTCACTATTAGATTTAGCAATCCTAAAAATATGAATACTTCCTTTTTATTCATCATGTTGAAAGATACCTAAACATTAAAGCACATAGCTAGAATGTCCTATCAATTACTTCCTATTTGATATAAACCTTTTCTTTTTTGGTGCATAATGTGTAAGTATATACCCGCAATGACCTTCCATTTCATATTCATATTCCTGGGTATAATCTGATTTACTATGTACCTTACTAGGAAGTAGTTTATCATTGTTGTTTTAAACAGGCAAGGAAATAAATCTGACCTCACTAAAGCTTTCATAGGAAACAGGTTGAGGTATACATGGCATTCCAATTGTGATGGAGGCACTTATAGTAGACATCCATCCCCCTCGATCACCTCAGATCATCTGATTTATTACCAAAAATAGAAGACAAAGAAGATATTATGCCCCTAGTCCTTGTTCTTCTAGTCTGTAGACATCATTGAGTCACTCAAGGAAGCATACAAATAAAAAATTGATAATAAGAAGAGTTCGTTATCTTTTTACATGATCATTGTATTTGCTTCCAAAATAGATAGTTGTGATTATAGTGTTTAAAAGTAGTTTTGATTAAAATCTTGCAAACACACGTATAAGAATTATTATCAATCATCAATTTTATTTCATCCATAAGTGTTTTACCTATTTAGTGTTTAGAAACATTCTTTTCATCATGACGTTGTGTTGAGAAACACGTTTAGATCCAAGTATTGAGAAATACTATTTGATTAGCATTTAAAAATACCGTTGTTTTCATAGTTTATTGTCTATTACGGACTAAGATGGTATTGAAAAATACCATTGTTCGTAGTTTATTGTCAATTGTGGACTCAATATCCTGTCAACATATCTGATTTTGATCAATGCCCCCTAGGAAAAAATAGCTTACCTAGGACCTTAAATGTGGATAGATTCAAACCTTAGGAAGACACATCTCTCTGATAGTTCACTTCAGGATTTTGCGTGTCACGAAAGAGATTGGGAAGATATGTATAAACTGATATTTACATAGGCAAAATGCACAAGAATTGTCTTAATAGATAGAGTGTTGATTACAAGTAGCACCTATTTACCAGGTTTTCACCACTTGGCCAAACTTTTTTCCTTTTTTTTTGGATATCATGGTGCGTGTTTGCCAAGTTTTCACCAAGACACTTTTTTCTCTTTTCCAATTTTTTTGTACTTTTTCTCTTTCTCTATTTTTTTTTGGACTCACCAAGGTGCCTATTTGCTAGGTTTTCACTGAGATGGTCATTTGTTTAAGGACTTTTTCCATTTTTTTTGATTTTTTTTCAGGATCCATATTTGCTATTTTTGAACTTTTTTCAGGAATTCTTTTCACTGTACTAGAACCTTCTCAAGAATGTCAGGCATAAAACCTTTTCAGATGTAGAGTATTGATGGGATCTAGTAAAACATCTTCAGGTGTAGCCACTTGATAGTCTCCTCATCCAAATATTACTGTAATGACAAAGGGACCTAGCCAGTTGGGTTCAAATTTTCCCTTTTTCTCTTGATTTTGTTGATTCTTAGGATTTTCTCTTAGGACTAGATCCCCTATCTAAAAAATTCTTGGTTTTACTAAATAAAATAAAATAAATACCTCATAATGGAACAAACCTAGAAATACCTATTTTCTGAAGCCTGTGTGTAGTTTTGGAAGATTCTGCAACCAGATTCGGGACCAAAAAACTAAAACAGAGAAAACCTAGAAAAATTTTGTCTTTCTAGCAGTAGGTAGTCTTTGACCCTGATAAAAGGTCAAATACTACCTCAAGATTTTGAAGGTCAACTTTGACTTTGTTCACGAATCTCATAAGTTCTCTGAAAAGGGTACTCGGATCTACACTTCAATTCTCAAAATAATGACTGTAGATATTTGAAAAAGGTGTTTTGGGGTGGCTATATAGGGTTTTGCCTTAGTCAAACCCCCATTTTGGTGATCTCCACCTCCATGAATAGCTGATTGAAATATAATGTGTGTATGTATTGAAAGTGTAATGCCAAGATCTAATCCTCTACATTAAAAGCCTAGCATGAATATGTATGAGGAAACAGTGCATATATTTGAATTAGATAAGAAAGCATACCAAGCCCCCAAGGCTAAAGTACTCCTACCAAACCCATAATCTATAATTGCTACCCCATGATTGTATCTTTGAATGCTTGAATGTTGGCAATGGTGGATCAAGGAAGAAAGGATCTCTCTTGTTCCAAATAGGTGTTCACAAAAATGCTTGATATCAATAATGTCTTGATCTTCTATATCATCCTTTTGCAATCTTGCATCTTCACTCCACCATTGATTTCTTTCTTAATTGTGTTGTCTCCACTTGATGGATACTTGCTCATGAAATTTCTTGGTGTAAATGAATGCAAATGAGGTTCTTTATATAGAGGTTTCAAGGTGAGGCTCCTAGAGTAATGTGAAGAACCATAATTCAAAATTCACCTCAAATTATGGTCCAATCACAATAACCAACTAAGGAGTGAAAATAATTAAATGAATTTTGAATTAAAACCTTTCCACACTTAGATCTGAAGGTCTGACATTGATTTCGGGGCCCACCAGGACCAAATTTGAAAAGGGGAACCAAATCCTGAAGGAGGTCAAAGATGAACTCATCTTTGAACTAGGTCAAGGACAACCTTGAAGCTGACCTAGGTCAAGGATGACCTCCTCCTTGACCTAGGGGTCCAGGTCCTGCTAGAATCTGAAACAGGAGGTCCTGAGGATGCCCAGAGACCTAGAAATGATGTCAGAATATGGAAGAGTGCTAGGGAGAGGCACAAAATCCTATGATGATCATGATGAAGGCTAGGAGGATCATGATGAAGGCTAGGAGGACCTATTTCTAAGTCCTACCTAGAAAATAGATCCATGGAAGAGGGAAATTAAGGAGAATCATCAGGATCCTAACCCTAATTTCACCTAGAATGAAGAAATCAAGTACATAATGCATCCTAAATGCAAGTCTATCATGATAAATGTACTAAAAGAGGGTGATAAACCTATAAAGATGGAAGTGTTTCCATTTTAAGACAATACATTTAGCCCCCACTTTAGCTTAGATATGACACTACGTGAATATGGAAGCTAAAGTAAGAAAACATCATAGTAAATAAAAAGGATATAGCCAAGTCCTCAATGTAGAGATCCTGCAGAAAAATGTTAGAACTTGCAACACACAAGGTTAATGAAAATCCATAAATCACCTAGAGCTTACTATATGACAATTGAGAAGTGAATAAAGCCCCTTATGCCCCCCTATTTTGGCTTTCTACTTCCAAATGGTGAATTAGGGTGATAAGAAAAACTTTATACACTAGATATGTAGTTTGTTGAAAAGTCCTTTCCTAAACCAATTATAAGGATTCCTAACCTTCCTAAACTAGTTCAAGGATTTAGGTATCTGAATCATGATTCCAACTCCATTGATGACACTGAAAATGGAGTTACCGAATTCAAGTTATGATGAAAAGAGTGGATGTCTATCTAAATGCATAATAAGGGAAATTCAAGTTTACCATGAGCAAATCCTAATAAAACCCTAATTTTAATTATAAATAAGGAAAAGGAAGAGATACTTACTGATTCTTACCATTTACAGATTCAAAAAGAGGAAGCAAGATGCCGAGGAGAGAGGAACTTCAAGTGACACACATGGAGCTTCTGAGACATAGCCTAGCTACCAGACAGTCACTCCCTAAGGTGAGTTTGCTGTTGTATGCTTTTGTACTTTCCAAATTCCTATTTTTCATAGGCAAGGTCAAATTTGTCGACTTTGACCCTGACCCATCTATGTCGACTTTGACCCAAAAAAGTTGACATTGACTGGAAGGTTTTCACCTGATCTGGGATGAGGTTGACCTTGACCCAACAAGGTCATCCCTAACCTAGGAAAGTTGACTTTGACCCAGTAAGGTCATCCTTGACCTAACTGAGGTCGACTTTGACCTAGTCAAGATAGATTTGTAGATTTGATGATGTAGATTACTGATATGATGTATATTTGAGCTTACAAGACTTGGTCCATCTCTGACAGCATCCCTTTGGAGAGTTTCTAGTCATGGTCAAAGAGAGACTATTCGAGCTTGATGATGATGAGATACAGTTACTGAGAGATGTGGGACTATACTATGTATTAGTCCTTCCATAGATCAGACTACACCGAGCCATGCTATCGGCTCTGATAGAGAGGTGGGATGAGGATATATCCTCCTTCTATCTTCCCTCTGGAGAGATCATAGTGACCCTAGAGGATGTCTACAAGATTACGCAGCTTCTAGTCTGAGGTGAGACCGTCAGACCTAGAGAAAAATGTGCTTGTGAGGAGATTTGTATAGATGTAGAGTATTGTATAGGATGGGTTCCATAGATGCAGACCCGGTCAGATCAGGTCCTATTATCATCCATACTGTCAGGCCCTACACCTTTAGTATAGAGGGTGATGCTTTGCATAGTATCCTTGGTTGTGTTACCCAACTCAAAGGGTACCATATTTTGTACACCTCTTACACATCTTATACAGAGGATGGAGAGGGAGAGGACCATGTTCTCATGGGGTCGCAACATGTTAGCTCATATATACTATGACCTAGGTCAGCTAGTGAGGTATCAGAGGGAGAGTCTGTCGATATGCACTCTCTTGTAGATTTGGCTGTTTGAGAATTTAGCATGTACACATCCACAGGGAGTTCTAGTGATGGTAGATGTGAGTACATTGAGAGTCTTTATGTATCCTCTGAGAGATTCCTGGGAGTTTGGAGATATCCTCTATTAGAGGGTACATCTAGATCGCATTATGAGCACCAATGTGATATGGAGAACCTACTGCCAGCTGACAGAGTGGCCTAATACATGACTCCATATGAGATATTCATAGTGGTGAAAGCTGCTAGAGGGTCATCAAAGTCATATAGTGATGCTGTACTATTATGATCAGGTGATGAGGTAGTTTGGCCTGTTACAGGGAGTCCCTAGAGTAGTACCTCACTATGTACATTCGATGAGGTAATATTAGAGACTTAGTGCCATGCACCGACCATCGATAGAAGTCATAGAGGACAGTGATGTAGATGAGATAGGGGACATAGAGATACCATCATATGTGACCTATTCAGGCATGAGCTAGGATTACATCAGGTACTAGAGTCTCTAGGGGACCCGCCCCATCTTCCCTGAGGATTATCCCACAGGTGATCCAAGATTTTCAGAGAGGACACACCAAGATAGTGGTACCATAGAGGAGGATGAGGATGTTAGAGATGAGGAGGAGCACATCTCTAAGGGAGATCCCATGGAGGAGGAGAGAGTAGAGAGAGAGCAGAGGAGAGAGCAGAGGAGAGAGCAGAGGACATGCCACCAACTAGTGATATTGGTGCAGATATACACATTACTCACACATCACCACTGAGATCATGATGGACACCATGAACCCACAAAGAGACACCACCATCAAGACCTAGATATGGTGAGTGTGGAGAGAGTAGTCACTCCATGGCCCTACCATCTAGACACTTTAGTGATGTCCAGGAGGGAGACCTAGGTATGAAATATGAAATTTGATTGAAAATGTGATTTGATTTGAGATAGAAAGACACTAGACTGATAAATGTAATTTCATTCTATAGATAGTGTAGTGGAGTGGAGGAGCTTTGTATCTAAGATTCTCAAGGATACAATTATATCCTACCGACTACCAGCCGATGAGCAAGATTCTTCTATTGGGCACAGAGATCCCGACAGACATGCTGACATCTTTGCATGCATCCAGCAAGAGCTAAGGCTTTGCAAAGAAAGGGAGGAGAAGCTGATAGTTGAGTTACAGAGTTCCTGAGAGCATCCACAGGGTATGAGCATATCGAGGAGCCACACATGGACACACAAATTTTCATCTTCCTATCATGGGGTAGAGAGATCTGGGAGCCATCGGCCATTAGAGCATAGTGATAGACGTAGTGATAGATAGGGCCATTGGCCACATATGTATCAGAACTTGAAAAACTCTTTTGATGAATGAAAAACTTTCTCTACTAATTAGTTCTATGTTTGATTACTATGCTTTCATCAATATAAAACTTAATAGAAAGAAAGAAAAGTGCATAAATATATTCAATATGTAATTTTGTTAGAACTACATGACCTATAAAAAAAACTTTATAAGGAATAAATAAATGCACAAGGAAAGAATGAAAATGAAATTAAGGATAATAAAATTTGAAATGCATAATATTAATGGATTCCTTAAAAGAAACACCATCCATATTAGCAAGTTTATAAGCACCTTAACCAAAGTTTTCAATAACAAAAAAAGGTCCAAGCTAATTAGGGCTAAATTTTCCTTCACCGCCTGGTAAATCATTCACATTTTGTTGATTCTCATATAGGACTAAATCACCAACCACAAATGTTCATTCAATTACCTTATGATTGTATTGTTTCTAAAGAGATTTATGATAAGCTTTTATATGTTGTAATGCATGTATCCATTGTTCATCCAACATTTCCAGCTCTTGTAAGCATTGTTCACAAAAAGTATCTTTATCAGTTATCCCACGAAATGAAACACGTAGAGAAGGTATTTCTAGTTCCAAAGGCATAATAGCATCAATACCATAGACAAGGTTGTAAGGAGAAGTACTCATGGCAGTACGGACACTAGTCCTATAAGCCCATAAAGCATAGGTCAGTTGAGTATGCCAATCTTTTGCATGCTTACTAACCATTTTTCTCAAAATTTTTTCAATGATTTTATTTGATGCTTCAGCTTGTCCATTAGATTGAGGATAATAAGGAGTTGAAAATCTGTGTTGAATTCTATATTTCTCCAAGAATTTTGTGACTTATTTGCTTTTAAAAGAGGTACCATTATCCAAAATTATCATCGAAGGAATACCAAATCTTGTTATGATATTATTAAGGATTAAATCACAAATAAAATTCACTATTGTTGAACAAAGAGGGACAACTTCTACCCACTTCATGAAATAATTCATAGCAGTTAGAATTTAAGTATGTCCTTGAGAAGAAGCTGGTGAGATTTTTCCAATAAGGTCAAAACCCCAAACAATAAAAGGCCATGGAGAAACTTGATTACGAAGCTTGCGAGCAGGAGCATGAATCAAATTACTACATTGTTGACATTGAGAACATTTCTTAACAAACATGAAAGAATCTTGTTCCATTGTTTTCCAATAATATCCCATTCTGAGAAATTTATTATCCAGGGATTTTCCACCAAAATTTCCCCCACAAGAACCAGAATGAGCTTTTGCTAAAGCTATGGGGATTTCAGTTCCATGGATTTCAGTTCTATTAAGACATCTTAATAATAATCCTTCATAAGAGCATTTGTAAAGTGCATCTCCTAAAATGATGTAATGCACCACAAGCTTCCTAATATGATTACGCATGTTCCTTGTTGTTGATTCAGGAAAAGTACCATCCTTCAAAAAATGAAAAATATGTGAATACCATTCATCTGAATGCAAATCGAAACAATTAGAGGTAATATTTTCAAAAATTGTAGGGCTTTTAAGAGTTTGTATAGTAAATTGAAATTTTTTAGCATTATTCTCAAGATAAACCAAAGAAGCTGTGCTTGCCATGGTGTCTACATGTCGATTATCCTTCCTAGGTAAAGTCTGAATCATATAAGAGGAGAATTGTGAAAGCACATTAAGAGCTAAATCTTTGTATTGTGTCATTTTATCATTCTTAGTCTGATATCCTCCTTTAATCTATTCAACAATTAATTGTGAATCTCCATACATCTGTAAATGTTTGATATTAAGAGATGAAGCTGCTCATAGGCTAGCTTTAAGAGCTTCATACTCCGCAATGTTATTAGTACAAGGAAAGGTGAGTTTGTATGATAAAGGGATGGGTTTTTTCATAGGGGGAATCAAGATAATACCCACACCAGAACCTATCTTACATTTAGAACCATCAAAATATAATTCCCAAATATCATCCTGTTGAATAGCTAGAATATTATCATCAGGGAATTCTATTGAAGTAGAACATGTATATGAGTGAGGACAAGGAGCTTTAGCTAAATAATCTATTAAAGCCTATCCCTTAATATACTTTTGAGATATGAAATTAAGATCAAATTCTGTGAGCAACATCACCCACTTTGCCAAATGGCCAGAGAGATCAGTTTGTGAGAAAAGATGTTTCAAAGTATCAAATTTAACAATCACATTAACTTCAACATTTATAAGATAATGCCTGAGTTTCTAACATGCATGAACTATAGCTAGACATTGTCTTTCCAAATCTGTGTATCTTGTTTCATAATTAAGTAAAGTCTGACTAATGTAATACATAGATCTTTCCCTACCATCATTATCATTTTGAGCTAACAACGTACTCACGGCCTTCATAGTCGTTAAAGTATATAAATGGAATGGTTTATCAAATTTAGCTAGTTGCAAGATAGGAGGATTTGCAAGATACTCCTTAAATTTCTCAAAATCTTGTTTACACTCATCATTCCAAGAGAAAGTGGTATCCTTTCTTAGAAAGGAAGTAAAAGGGATAGTACGGTCCGCTAAATTAGAAATAAAGTGATGAATAGCTTGTATTTTTCCTTGTAAACTTCGTAATTGAGAAATATTCTTAGGAGGAGGCATATTAACAATAGCTTCAATCTTTTCAATATCTACTTCTATGCCTCACTTAGAGATTATAAATCCTAATAATTTACCAGAATCAACTCCAAAGACACATTTATTAGGATTCAATCTCATGTTGTAACTTCTAATCCTTTCAAATATCTATCATAAAATAGTAACATGATCTTCTCTTTGTATAGATTTTTCTAAAATATCATCCACATAATGTTCGAGGATCTTATGAATGTAATCATGAAAAATCAAAGTCATAGCTCATTGATAAGTTGCTCTTGCATTTTTTAATCCAAAAGGCATCATGACCCAACAAAAGGTTCCCCAAGGTGTTATAAATGCAGTCTTAAATTGATCTTTAGGAGGAATAATTTTTTTATTATATCCCAAAAAACCATGCATAAAAGATAACAAGGCACATGTCCTGCTGTTGAATCCACAATCATATCGATGTTAGGTAACGGGAAATCATCTTTTAAGGATGCCTTATTTAAATCTTTTAAATCAGTACACATCCTTATCTTATTTTCTCCTTTTGAAATAGGCACAATATTTGAAATCCAATCTGAGTAATCAATAGAATGGATAAATCCAGAATCCAATAATTTTTCAATTTCACCTTTGAATAATAAAGCAATTCATGGATTCATCTTTCAAATTTTCTTCTTCAAAAGTTTCATATTTGGTTTTAAAACAATGTTATGAGTAAAAATCTTAGAATCTATACCTGACATATCTAAATATGTCCAAGCAAAGATGTCCTTAAATTCAAGTAAAAGGGAAACCAACCGATCACGTTCATCTTGATTCAAACATTTCCCAATATTTATCATCCTTTCAGAGTTGTTTTCATCCATTTGAATATCAATAGTTTCAGTTATTAATAAATCATTTTGTATCAAAGGATCCTTCAATAAAGGGAGAGTATCCTATTTATCATGTTCTCAAAAATAAGCATCGGTACTTAAAAAATAAGGTTTCCATCGTTTGTGATGAAACTTAGGTAAGTCTTCATAAACCCCTAAAAATTCCATTAAGGCTTCATCTTCAGGAAAAATATGCAAAGAGGGTTCTTGATTAAGGTCAATGAGAAGTGGGTTAACCAATTTCAACTATCCACCACAAATATGATTAATATTAAGAGGAAAAATGGATGGTTTTCTATAAGGATTGAATCCCAATCCATATGTATGATCATAAACTTCATTATCCAAAGGTACTTGTATACCTTGTTCATATTTAGCACATCCTTTCCCATTAAATCCCAATTTCTTAAGAAAATGATAACTAGGACCATATCGATCAGTCATATTAGAAGGAGTCCAAGGAGTGACATATGTCACAATATCATAACAATCAGGCTTTATAGTTTTAATTGTTTCATTAATCGAAGCCGCAACAAAATTACTTTTTAGTTCCTCAGAAAGTGGAGAAGGAATAAAGAATTTTTTCTCAAATTCATTTTGTTGCTTCATGAATTCCATATCAGAGACCTTATATTCTCCAATAAAAGTAGGATTAAAATCCAATGTCCCCCAATCATCCTCAGTCAAAGAAGAAGATGGAGCTTCTTGTTGTTGAATCTCAAGTTGTTTTATCTTAGATTGTTGTATCTCCAGTTGTTTTCCAATCTCTTTACTAGGTTGAAGAGGCTCAGAGATTTTGGCATATTATACATTTAGGCAAGGATTCAACACATCATCCGCATGTAATGTATACATTAAGTTGTTATAGATGAACCTAACCTTGTGATAAAGAGTAGAAGGAACTGCATGCATAGTATGTAACCATGGTCTTCCTAAAAGAAGGTTATAATCGAAAGGTCCATGCATAACATGAATAGGAGTATTTAGAATAACTGGACCAACTTTAATAGGTAAGGTAATAATGCCCAAATTTCTCTTTGCAATATTGTCAAATCCACATATAGAAACATTATTAGGTTGAATAGTGGTGAGATCAGCCTTAATTTCCTTAAGCATATCCATGCTACAAACATTAAGCCTAGATCCATTATCAATTAAGATTCTTCAAATGATACTCTGGTTAATAGAGACAACAACCATAAGAGAATCATATTGATTTTGGACCTTAGGAGAAGGTAAATCATTATCAAAAAATACAATAGGAGGTACATAAGGCATAGTACGCATGCAATCTATAATAGAATGAATTTTCTCTTGATTAGGAGGTGAAGCAGGAAGAGTAGATAAAGCTTTTTGCAATGCCTCATGATATGTTGGGGAAGTTTGAAGTAATTCCCATAAAGATATCTTATTAGGAGTAGAACGTAATTGGTCGACTAAGTTATACTTGTTAAAGGTAGATGGAAACCTAGGTGCTTGAGGAAGCATAGGTTGAGAAGGTGGTAAAGAAACTAGAACAGTAGGCTGAGGGTTATTCCATGTGCGCTAAGCATGTGAAATGGAATTAGTGTTATCAAAGACATCCAAAGGATCTCTAGGTTTACCCTGTTAGAATAACTGAGAGGGGGGTGAATTAGTTATCCAATGTCCCAATACAAAATGTATAATCCAAAAAAAATTACTTAAAACTTTTGATACTAGGTAACTTAAAATATTGTACTGTCTATGCTTTTACTAATTACCAGTCTAGAACATATAGTAGTTATTGATCAAATCAAATATGAAACATGTAAATATGACATTAGACAAACATCAGAATCAACACATAACACAAGAGATTTAATGTGGAAAACCTGTGAAGGGAAAAACCACCTGGGACCGGCAACCCAAAAATATTCACTCTTCTGAAGTGAGGTCGGTGAAGACCCAACCCAATTAAAGGTTACAAACACACTGTTAGGTGTGACCTTGTTAGAGGATTTTAGACCAACCGTTATCATCCAACCAATAGTCAATCTGGGGTTGACAGGATAACAATGTTCATTCTATGAATGATACATAAAAGACTTTCTTAGTCCACTCAGTTAAGAGATTTGACTATGTACAATGGTTAAAATGTAATAGTAGGTGATCTACCTTATTACAACTTTAATTGCAAATATACAGATCAATGTTAAGCTCATTCAATCCTCTAATCATTAAATCAATTTTGTTCTAATCAATGTTTAGTAACTTACTGTCCCTTGGTAATAGCTTCCCGTCACTCGGTAAAAACTTTGCAATTCGGTTCTTACTAACTAGTATGATCAGGTATGCATGAAAAATTATTCATGTGATAATTCTATAGTCTCCTCCTTTCGACATATATTTCACAATGAAATCTCCAGTCTCTTATATAGACAAGTAAATCATTTTCTTTTGCTCCATCAGATTTTGCCGCTTATTCATCTTCATTGATTTTGCCTCTTAAACATACCTCGACACTTGTGTCAATAAAATGTTTGATTCTCATCCTTTAGATCTTTCCTAAATTTTGTTATCCATCAATCTGTGTAACAAACATTATTTGTTACCTTGAAATCATTCACTTTCCAGCTCATCAATCTCGTCAGCTAAGCTAGTCATTTAGTTCCCCTGTTCTGCTCAGTTAACAAAGAAATGTGTCAGTGAACACAAGCTTGGTTTACACTGTGCTTGGTATACACTACACTTCGTCAGTGTATACTGAAATGCTTCATCAACTGACAACACTGCTTTGTGTCTTTTAGCTCTTTTCCTCATCATAGATGAATGAAACATAATCAAGTCAATATCATAAGGTCATAGACTCATCAACAAGTTACTCAATGTATTCTTTATCCTCATCTATCATATCCATCTTCCTCATGTAGATATTTCTGTACTTCATCTCTTTCACTCCTTTAATACAAATGTTTCGGTATAGTAACTTACAAGATAAGTGCTGTCAAACTAGTTGACATCAATAAAAAAATAATACTAATTTAATCATATTACATATCTAATCAATCATCTCGGTGATCTTAAATCATAGATTCTTCAATCAGGTTCTAAATCAGTTGTAGTTCATCAATCTCTCCCTTTGGCATTGATGACAACTCAAGTAATATGAAATATACCATACACATACCAAACATGTATTCTACAACTCTATGAACAAATGCTGTACAAGCTCTCCCTAGCTTAATATGTTTAATCACTACGTTACTCAACAACATTAACAATGTAGCTTTGTCATTCTGCAAATATGATCTTTTTCAGCTCTCAGGTTCCTGCTTCTGTTCTTAGTAACTGATCTTCAATGTTCTTCCTTTCTTCCAGATTATCTCTCCCTCAGATAGTTCTCATCGGTGTATATTGTTTCATATTATTTATCTCTCCCTTTGACAAAAATGCCAAAGAAACAAATAAACATACAGCTTTGTAGTAGCCAAGTAACTCTCTATTTGTCTAATGAATTCTTTGTATCTCTGTATACTGATATCCCAATCTGTTTCAATTCTCCAAACTTATCACAACCTTGAACATGATCCAAAGTGTGAACTATGCTACATCAACATGAATGATCTTCTGATAAGATTAGGC
Source organism: Chamaecyparis obtusa (assembly GCA_027943335.1). Classification (NCBI taxonomy): domain Eukaryota; kingdom Viridiplantae; phylum Streptophyta; class Pinopsida; order Cupressales; family Cupressaceae; genus Chamaecyparis; species Chamaecyparis obtusa. The sequence continues at coordinate 1,931,272 of BSBK01003760.1, forward strand.
TGATGCAACATCCAGATCACATTAGTGACTGGTAGACAGGGGACAGACCCCTAGTCTAGTCCTTAAGTACTCAAATGTATCCTTCGATAGAGCTTTTGTAAATATGTCTACAAGTTGTTCTTTTGATGTAACAAATTCTAACTTAACTTTCTTCTCCTGTATTTGTTCTCTTAAGTAGTGATACTTAATTGATATATGCTTTTTCTTAGAGTGCATCATTGGATTCTTTGAAATGTTTATTGCACTTGTGTTATCATAGTATATAATCACTGGCTCAGTGATTACCTCATTCATACCTTCCAAAACTTTCTTAATATATGCAATATTTGAATAGTTTGTAACAGCAACAACATACTCTGCTTTAGCTGTAGACTGAGAAATGTAAGCCTGCTTCTTACTTGTCCATGTAACAAGTCTTTCACCAAAGAAAAATGCTCATCTGATGGTACTTTTTCTGTCATCCACATTTCCAGCCCAATCATCATCAGTATAAAACTTCAGTTCAAACTTGCCTTCCTTAGGATACCATAATCCATAATTTTATGTTTTCTTTAGGTATCTTAGGATTCTCTTTGTAGCAATCATGTGTGATTCTCTAGGGTTTGCAGAAAATCTAGCAACAATTCCCACAACATGTGCTATGTCTGGTCTACTCTAAACTACATACATTAACATACCAATCATAGATCGCTACAGTGTCTGGTTTACCTCTGTAGTTTCATCTTCCTTAGTTAGTTTACATCTAGTAGCCATCCGTGTTCCCATAGGTTTAGCATCTTCCATGCCAAATGTCTTCAATACTTCCTTGATATATTTGGATTGTGTGATGAATATCCCATCATTCTGCTGAATCACTTGTAGTCCTAGAAAGAACTTAATCTCTCCAAACATAGACATTTCAAACTCTTTTCTCATCTCATTAGCAAAAGATTTATATATGTTATCTTAACCTCTAAAGATAATATCATCCAAAAATATCTCAGCAATAAGAATAGTATCATCAGTATCTCCTTTCATATAAAAATTGATGTTCTCACTTGTTCTAACAAATCCAATACTTAACAAATAAGTATGCAACCTCTCAGACCAAGCTCTTGGTGCTTGCTTCAAACCATACAAAGGTTTATGTAATCTACATACCATGTCTTTGTTGTCTGGATCAACGAACCCTTTAGGTTGTTCTATGTAGACTTCTTCTTCAAGTATTCCATTTAGAAATTCTAACTTAACATCCATTTGTTAAACTTTGAATTTCTTGTGTGTAGCATATGCAAGTACCATTCTAACTCCTTCTAATCTAGCAATAGGTGCGAATGTTTCACCATAATCAATTCCTTCCTCTTGTGAATATCCATTGCATATCCATTGCATACCAATCTAGCTTTTTTCCTTGTTACCTCACCATTTTCATTCAGCTTGTTCCTGAATATCCACTTAGTACTGATAACATTCTTATCTTTCAGTCAGGGTACTAAGATCCATGTTTTGTTCTTCTCTATCTACTCTATTTCCTCTTTCATTGCATTAACCCATTCATCATTTTCTAATGGAAATTTTACATTTTTCAGCTCATAATCACAAACTAGACGTGTACCTTGTGTTTCTTTACTCCTTGTTTGCATGCCAGCTTGTTTGTCTCCAATAATTTGTGTCTCAGGATGATGTATCCTAAAAAATATTGCCAGTACTCTATCTCTTCTTTCTTGTTCATCCTGTGCAGGTTCATTTTCTTGCTTGGTAGGTCCATCCTACTCGTTAGTTTCTCTTTCCTACTCCTTGGTATTATTTTCTTGCTGACCAGTTATCATAGGCTGTGACTTCGGTAGATACTCTGGGTGTTTAATGTAAGTGAATCTACCATAATCTTTTGGTTCCTTTGTACTTTCCTTTGATTTTCATCAAACTCATCAACTTAGACATTAGTACATTAAATCATTTTATTAGTAGTTTTATTCAGACACTTATATGCTTTGCTTTTACTGGAATATACTATAAATATCCCTTCATCACATTTTGAGTCAAACTTCCCATTTCTCTCATATTTTAGAATAAAACATTTTCTTCCAAAAATCTTGAAATAACTTACAGTCGGTTTGTGTCCAAACCACAACTCATAGGGTGTCTTGTTAGTGTCCTTCTTTAGTTGTACTCAGTTCAAAACATAAACAACTGTACTGATAGCTTCCCTCCAGTATGTCTAAGCAACATTCTTTTGCAACATCAATGTTCTTGCACAATCAACTATTGACCTATTCCTTCTTTCAACAATCCCATTCTACTGAGGTGTCCTCGGTGCAGAGACCTATCTTTTAATACCATGCTCATTATAGAAATTAGTAAATTCATCAGAGATAAATTCACCTCCTCTATCAGATCTTAGGCATTTCAATTCTTTACCAGTCTCCTTTTCTACCTTTTCTTTATACCACTTAAACATCTTAAATGCTTCAAATTTTTCTTTCAAGAACATAACAGTCATTAATCTAGTATAGTCATCAACAAAAATAATAAAGTATCTATCACCATAATAGCTTTGAGTTCTCATAGGACCACACAGGTCGGTATGAACCAACTCAAGTATTTTCTTTGTTGAATAATCCTTGCTTTTGAAACTAGATTTAGTCATCTTACCTTTCTGACATTCATGACACATAACATGATCCAGTTTTGACAAGTTAGGTAGACCTCTAACTCTTTTCCTTTTACCGATCTTAATCACGTTATCAAAGTTCACATGGCATAACCTTTTATGCCACAACCAAGCATCTTCATTTTTCATAATAAAGTAAGAAGATTCATCAGTATCAAGATAAAATAGATTACCTCTTGATTGTGCACTAGTTACAACTAATCTTCCACCATCATCAAAGATTTTCACTTTCTTGCTCTCAAAAGCAACTCGATATCCTGAATTGTTCAGCTATACCACACTTAACAAGTTATAGTTCAGTCCATCTACCCAATAAGCATTATCACATTTTATCATATCATTTATCATCAGGGATCCTTTACATCTTATCATATAGGGTGTGTCATTACCCATCTTAACATATCCTCCATTGTATTCTTCAAGTTGATCAAATTTATCCTCATCACCAGTCATGTGATGTGTACAGCCACTATCTATGATCCATGTATTATTTTTGTTAACTTTAGAGATCAATGCTATTTCTACATGTTTATCTTCTTCCTCTGAGTCATCTTTCATAGAAACAAATACAACTTCTACATCATCATCAGAATCAGATTCATTATCTTCAGCTATGTAACATAACTTTTTGCCTTTGTCATTACTGTCTCAGTTGTCTCTGTTGTGTCGATAACCTCTGTTGACTCTTCTCCCATAGCTTCCGTTAGATTAGTCTTTGGTTCTTTCATCATCTTTCTTATGTGGACATCTAGCAGTAATGTGGCCAACCTCCTTGCAGTTAAAACATGCCAAAGTTAGCTTACCTCTATACCTTCTTTTACCTTTGGGTAATCTTCTGGCCATAAGAGCTTCAAGTTCATCAATCTCATCATCGGTATAGCTATCACTATCATCATTCCTATTATTCCTACTAGACTTACCAATCTTCAGAGAAGACATGAAAGTGGATTCAACAGATGGAACAACACTGTTGTCAAAGTTATTCAATTCAAAGGTTGTAAGTTTACCAATCAGATTGTCAAGTGTAAGGACATTACTAGTTGCAGACCTTGTTTCATGAATAGCAGATATTCTGATTGCGTAAACTAGCAATAAGGTTTTGAGGACTTTGCTTACAATTGTCTCTTCACTAATAACTCCATTAGATGCTCTAATAGCATGTACTACCTCTTTTAGTCTATTTGTGTATTGCACAATATTCTCACCTTCCTTCATCTTCATATCATCAAATCTACCCCTTAAGATTTTTTCTTAGGCTCTTTTGACATTCACATCTCCACTGTAAACTTGAGAAAGTAGACCAACCATTACATCCAACCAGCAGTCACTCTGGGGTTGATAGGATAACAATGTTCATTCTATGAATGATACATAAAAGACTTTCTTAGTCCACTCGGTTAAGAGATTTGACTGTGTACAATGGTTAAAATATAATAGTAGGTGATCTGCCTTATTACAACTACAATTGTAGATATACAAATCAATGTTAAGCTCATTCAATCCTCTGATCATTAAATCAATTCTGTTCCAATCAATGTTTAGTAACTTACTATCGCTCGATAATAGCTTCCTGTCGCTTGGTAAAAACTCTATAGTTTGGTTCTTACTAACCAGTATGATCACGTATGCATGAAAACTTGTTCACACAATAATTCTACAGTCTCTTGCTTCCGTCATATGTTTCACAATGAAATCTCCAGTCTCTTATATAGACAAGTAAATCATTTTCTTTTGCTCCATCAAATTTTGCCGCTTATTCATCTTCATTGATTTTTCCTCTTAAACATATCTTGGCACTTGTGTTAATAACATGTTTGATTCTCATCCTTTAGATCTTTCCTAAAATTTGTTAGTCATCGATCTGTGTAACAAACATTATCTGTTACCTCGAAATCAAACACTTTCCATCTCATCAATCTTGTCGGCTAAGCTAGTCATTTAGTTCCTCTGTTCTTCTTGGTTAACAAAGAAATGCGTCGGTGAACATAAGCTCAGTTTACACTATGCTCAATATACACTACACTTCATCAGTGTATACTGAAATGCTTCATCAACCGACAACACTGCTTTGTGTCTTTCAGCTCTTTTCCGCATCATAGATGAATGAAACATAATCAAGTCAATATCATAAGGTCATAGACTCATCAACAAGTTACTTAATGTATTCTTTATCCTCATCTGTCCTATCCATCTTCCTCACGTAGATATTATCTGTACTTCATCTCTTTCACTTCTTTAATATAGATGTTTCGGTATAGTAACTTGCAATATAAGTGTTGTCAAAGTAGTTGACATCAATGACAACATAATACTAATTTAATCATCTTACATATCTAATCAATTAGCTCGGTGATCTTAAATCATAGATTCTTCAATCAGGTTCTAAATCAGTTGTAGTTCTTCATACCCTTAATTGTTATGTGAGGATATCCTTTTACCATCATCAAAGGTGTAGGATATATCATTTTAGGTTTATCAATGTTGCAAATAGTGGGACATGAAGGTAACCATGCACACACCCTATGGTAAAGGTCAATTGGAGAGGTTGTGGAGGAGAGTGAAATAGGAATAGGATCCGTGGAGATCTTATCCAAGCCACTTGCATCCTCACTACCATGTCCCTCATTAGGGAATCTATCCTCTTTTACAATAAAGGCCTCATCAAAGTACTCAAAACAAGAATCATACATGTTGAATACAAAGAAATACTAAAAGCATGAAAAGGTAAATGTTTTTGTATTTTAAAGAAATTTTGCAATTTTTTTTTGTATTTTTGAAATATATATGCAAGAAATAAATGCAAGAAATCTAATCTTATAAGCATGCAAGATTTAAATCTAACACCAAAAAGAAAGAGTTGTCATATGTCGGGTTCACCAAAATGAATAATGGTAAAATGGAGCTTTAACAATGCATCTATCATTCACCTATTTTTCATTTGTAATGTTTTGAATTGGAATTGCATAAGTGATGTAAATCTAGAAATGCTTGAAATAAAATAAAATAAAATACATACCTCATAATGGAACAGACCTAGAAATACCTATTTTCTAAAGCTTGTGTGTAGTTTTAGAAGATTCTACGACCAGATCCAGGACTAGAAAACTAAAACAGAGAAAACCCAAAAATTTATTGTCTTTCTAGTAGCAGGTAGTCTTTGATCCTGATAAAAGGTCAAAGACTACCTCAAGATTTTGAAGGTTGACTTTGACTTTGTTCGTGGATCTTGAAAGTTCACCGAAAAGGGTACCCAGATTTGTACTTAAATTCTTGAAACAATGGCTGTAGATATCTAAAAATGGTGTTTTGGGGTGGCTATATAGGGTTTTTCTTTAGTCAAACCCCCATTTTGGTGATCTCCACCTCCATGAATAGTCGATTGAAGTAGAATGTGTGTGTATTGAAAGTGTAGTGCCAAGATCTAATCCTCTAGATTAAAACCCTAGCATGAATATGTATGAGGAAACAATGCATAAATTTAAATTAGATCAGAAAGCATACCAAGCCCCCAAGGATAAAGTACTCCTACCAAACTCATAATGCGTAATTGCTACCCCATGATTGTATCTTTGAATGCTTGAATGTTGGCAATGGTGGATCAAGGAAGAAAGGATCTCTCTTGCTCCAAATAGGTGTTCACAATGGTGTGTTCACAAAAATGCTTGATATCAACAATGGCTTTATCTTCTATATCATCCTCTTGCAATCTTGCATCTTCACTCCACCATTGATTTCTTGCTCAATTGTGTTGTCTCCACTTGATGGATACTTGCTCATGAAATTGCTTGGTGTAAATGAATGCAAATGAGAGTCTTTATATAGAGGTTTCAAGGTGAGGCTCCTAGAGTAATGTGAGGACCCATAATTCAAATTTTACCTTGAATTATGGTCCAATCACAATAACCAACTAAGGAGTGAAAATAATTAAATTAATTTTGAATTAAAACCTTTCTGCACTCGGATCCAAAGGCCCAACATTAATTTTGGGGCCTGCTGAGACCAAATTTGAAAAGGGGAACCAAATCTCAAAGGAGGTCAAAGATGACCTCAACCTTGACCTAGGTCAAGGATGATCTCAACCTTGACCTAGGTCAGGGATGACCTCATCCTTGACCTAGGCATCCAGGTCCTGCCAAAATCTGAAACAGGAGGTCATGAGGATGCCCAGAGACCTAGAAATGATGTTAGAATAGGGAAGAGTGCCAAGGAGAGGCACAAAATTCTATCATGATCATGATGAAGGCAAAGAGGACATATTTCTAAGTCCCACCTAGAAAATAGATCCATGGAAGAGGGAAATTAAGGAGAATCCTCTAGATCCTAACCCTAATTTCATCTATAATGAAGAAATCAAGTGCATAATGCATCCTAAATGCAAGTCTATCATGATAAATGTACTAAAAGAGGGTGATAAACTTATCAAGATGGAAGTTATTCCATTTTAATATGATACACTTGTTATATCCTCTTGACATTCTCTTTTGATAAGCTTTAAGATGATCAAACACCTATTTTCTGTGCTCATCTATCAATTCTAGCTCTTGTAGTTGAGAGATTCTATAGTCCTCATCAGTGACTAGATGTTTCAATGATACCATTAGTGATGGAATCTCTACCTCAACTGGTAACACTAACTTTGATCTATAGACCAATGCAAAAGGAGTTGTGCCAGTTGGTGTTCTAATGCTTTTTCTGTAAGCCCATAATGCTGGATTGATTTGCAAATTCCAATCCTTTCCTGATTGGTTCACTGTCCTATGTAGAATTTTAAAAATGTTCTTGTTTGATGCTTCAGCCTATCTATTACCTTGAGGGTAATAGATTGAGGAACAGTACTGAGTGATTTTGAATTGAAGACACAACTCATCTATGTCTTTGTTTTTGAAGTGATCCCCATTGTTAGTCACAATTGACAAGTGTATGCCATAATGACATATGATGTAATTTAAGATAAACATGGAAACTTGTTTTCCAATTGCATGGGACAGTGGGACAACTTCCACCCATTTCATGAAATAATCCGATGCAATGATGATGTATTTATGTCCACTTGATGAATTAGGGTAAATATGACCGACTAAATCAAAGGACCAGTACTAGAATGGCCAATGTGTTATGAAAGGAATCAACTCTCTGGTTGGAGCATGTATTAGGTTGCCATGGATTTGGCAATTCTTAGAAGTTTTTTCAAAGTGGATGGCATCTATTTCCATTATAGGCCAATAATATCCAACTCTTAAAAGTTTCTTGGCTGATGAAAAACCATTCGAGTGCGATCCACATACACCTTCATGAACTTCTTTTAATACACAATTAGACACTTCATGTTCTAAACACCTAAGAAGCATGCCATCTAGACTACATCTAAAAAAGTCATTAGTGATGATTATATAACGTGATGCTACTCTTATAAGAGATCTCTTTTCATTTTTGGAATAGCCTTCAGGGATTATTTGGTCCTTTAGATAAGAATAGATATAGGCGTATCAGGACAATACTTGGGTTTCAAGGGCACACACAATTTGGGATTTAGGTGAGTCATAAGTGGGAAATGAGAGTTCTTCCACCAGGAAGTCATAGAGAAATTGATGTTCCTCTAATTGTAACATGGATGCTAAAGTAGCCATCGCATCAACTGCTCTATTTTCTGATCTTGGAATTTGTTGAAATGTAATGAAGACAAAGTATTTCTTCAAGTCATCCACCATTTTTTGTAAGGTATGAGCTTATTATCTTTTGTTTGATAGTCACCATTCACCTAAATGTTAATGAGTTCTGAGTCTCCATAGATGTGCAACTCAATTATTTTCCATTCTATTGCAAGCTTGAGTCCATTCATAAGAGCTTCATACTTTGCCATATTATTGGTGCAGGGAAAGATCATTTTATAATATTTTGGAATATTGTATCCTTATGGTGTAATGAATATGCATCCATCTCCTGATCCTTGTTGTGTGAAGGAGCCATCAAAATAGATTTTCCAAGGATTTTCTATTAAGTGCATAATTGATGTTAGAAAGTAAAGTCCACCAAGATAACTAAGAGGGGGGGGGGGGTGAATCAGTTATTAGATAATTATAAATTTTATCAACTTCAACATCATTTAACTATGTAAGCAATATAATTACCAACCATAGAAAGATATTCATACACAATAACACAATGACACAAGATATGTTGACTAGGGAACCTCTTGATCAAAGAGTAAACCCCAGTGGGAATGATGCCCACAAAAGATGCACTAATATGAATATTCCTTGTGAAAGGATGGACTCTATTAGGAGTCTTATGAAATAAATTTAGTAGATATGAATCCTTGTTAGGAGAATTTGAATCCCTGCCAAAAGATTCTAACCTTGTGAGGAGTTATGGAAGACAGAAGGACCCATTGCCCAAATAGCTTCAGGGTAAGATCACTGAACACACTATCCAACTGATCTTTGTATTACTCAAAAGAATAATACCAAAAGATTACTGATCTCAACAATGTGTTACCTCTTCTCTGACTGTGCCAAACCACACTCACTGCTACACCAAATCTCAATTTCAGATCTCTGTACTTCACATGTCTTCCTTCACAAATTCACTTTCACAACTGCATTAGCTCTTTTCTTCACTTCATGCATTCATCAAAATTATACCATATTAAAAAAAGGAAAAAAATTCCTTCCTTTATACCACACTCAAGTAATTACAAATGAGTCAGCATCCAATTACAAAATAAAAGTTTCCACACGCTACATAAAAAATTACAAAAAACTGTCGGCTTCCAAATAAAATAATTCTCCATCTGTATGAACTCAAAGTTTATGCTTTCATCCACATCAATAACAATGTGTCTTCAAATTACCTTTAACTACACAAAATTAGATTCCATCCTGATTAAGAGATATCATCCAATTTCCACAAACCGCTACTCAGGAATACTGCCTGAATATTGCTTCTACCAAAATGCTCATAACTTCCATAAATAAATGAATTACTATCTGTGCTCTTAACCATAACCATATAACATATCAAAGAGTAAATCCTCAACATTTCATATCTCTATCTACAATATCCCATGTGCGCTAATCCAAACACTGTCTGCTCCTCTACAAATATCTAGAAGATCACTGTGTTGACATCAATGGCAATCATAGTCATGAATGCAACAACAACTGCTATAGAATGGATGCCAAACATTCAGCATTCATTCCTAATAATAGATTCATCTAGAAAATCCACATGTAATGGCTTGTCATATATTAATGGTGTCTCTACAAGTTGATCAACAATCACTTGTCCTTTAATGGATTTTCTATCAACATATTCAATGTCAAATTCACTTAGAATTAAGACCCACTTTTCTAGTCTTCTTGTCAGCATTGCTTTATTTAATAGGTATTTGAGTGGATCAATCTTAGCCATTAGCTTCACCTTGTGTGCCAACATGTAAAGCCTTAGCTTTTGGGATGAAAATACCACTGCTAACATGCTTTCTCAATCATTGAATAGTTTAACTCATACGTGACCAAAGTTCTACTGATATAGTATATATCTCTTTCTTTCTTGGTCTCATCCTCTTGTGTAAGCAATACTCCTAATGATGTATCTATAGCTGATATGTAAAGCAATAGAGGTTTTCCATAAATTGGTGCCATTTGGATTAGAGGATTCATAAGATATTTCTTGACTTGGGAAAAGTTTTCTTCACATTTCTCATCCCAAGTGAATGTAGTTCCTTTTCGCACCAACTTTGTGAAGGGTTGTGCTTTATCTGCCAATTGAGATATGAGTCTTCTTATAGATTGTAGCTTTCCTTGTAGCGTCCTGATTTGACTAATGTTTCTAGGTGGTTGCATTTCAAGAATATCTTTGACCTTTGTTGGATCCACCTCAATTCCTTTTGCTGAGACTATGAATCCTAGTAACTTTCTAGATGAGATGCCAAATGCGCACTTCTTAGGATTAAGTCTCAATTGAAATTGTTCCATCATGTCAAAGATTTTTCTTAGATCTTCTATATGTGTAGTTCTTATCTTTGACCTAGCCAATGTGTCATCTACATGGTCCTCCATGTTCTTATGCATCATGTCATGAAATATAATGGTCATTGCTCTTTGATAAGTTGCACCTACATTTTTAAGATTGAATGGCAGCACATTCGAATAGTATGTTCCCCATGCACATGTGAATGTGGTCTTTTCTTGATCTTCAGGAGCAATTTTAATTTGATTATATCCCAAAAATCCATCTATGAGTGAATACATTTCATAGCCTACTGTTAGATCCACAATAATATCTATATTGGGAAGTGGAAAGTCATCCTTTAGACAAGCCTTGTTTAGATCCCTAAAGTCTATGCAAATTCTGATGGATTTCTCTACCTTAGAAAATGTTTGAGATCCATTTTGCATAATCAATAGCTCTAATGAATCTTACCTCCAATAGTTTTTCCAATTCTGATTTTACTAGTAATGCCACATGTGGATTCATCTTCCTGAGTTTTTGCTTTACTGGTTTTATCCTAGGTGAAATAGATAAGTGATGCATGAACAAGTCTATGTCCAATCTAGGCATATCTAAATAAGACAAAGAAAATTTGATCTTCTTTTCTTTGAAGAAATAGGTGAATTTGATCTTTTCCTCTTCTATCAATGACTGAGCAATGTGGACTAGCTGAGGAGTTTCTGTTGTTCCCAAGTTAATGGGTTGTGTAGGTTCAATCAGAACTGATGATATTTCTTGAAGGTGATCTAGGAGGATATCAAGAATCCCATCCTTTGGTTCCTCTAGGAGGTTTTCACCATTGGACATGTCTTTTTCTTTTTCTATTTTAGGATCTGATACTACCACTAGGTGGTTTTCACCATCAAATCTCTTGTTCTTTCTATTTTTCATTTTGAGACTGAGAAACTTGATATCCTCCTCAGTCATGGTTTCACTCTTTGCACTGGTGGAAGAAAGGAAGGGTTCACAAGAATTTAGATAACAGGCTATGGAATAGTCATTGTCAAAAGATAATATGCTTGTGGTTGTAGGCTCATCCCAGTCTATCAGTTCAGGGTATCTTAAGGATAAAGATTTAGTAGGTTCAAGAGATAGCACCGTGTTATTATCAATGTTATTAACTTGAAAGATGTCTTATATTAAGTTTTCTTCTAAATAGATGTTAGTATTATTAGAGTCATGTTCGTTATTATTAGAGTTCATGTTAATGTTATATGAATTTAACTCGAGTAGACTAACATTAGAACTCTCTCCTTATGCAATCAATATCCTAGGAGAAATTTTTTGTATCACATCAATTTCTATGTCCATGGTAGCATCAAAAAGGACATCCCATTCATATTCATGTGAGTCTTCTTAACTATAATCTAAAACCCCCAGGAAGTGGGAATAGTCATGGGTACTCCCTCTTCTTCATTAGCATGGTTATCCTCTTCTTGCAATGGTTCTTGTAGAGTTATCATTTTTGGTTCTTCATCAAAGTGAGGTGTATCAAAGATGGGAAGTCCTTGCTCTTGTTCTTCTTTAGGTTCTTTTTCTTGTTCTTGTTCTAGTTCTTTTCCAAGATTGGTACCAATTTTTGATAATGGGTCTCCTTGTAAGAGTAGCAACCTTTAATAGGAAATAGGTTGTCCTTATACCTCTTCTTCATCATTTGAATCCCCATATCTATCAAATATAGGATCACTTTCCGCTACAAGATGAAATCTTGCTTCCCTAAAGCCTAATGTAGTCTTGTCTTTAGGATTTCTGAAGTCCATATGTAGAGGTTCCACAAGTCCTTGTTTTTTTTGTCGCAAGGGTCCTTTTCCTTTGTAACCTATTTGTTTCATGATCTCATACCCCTTTCCATATTTGTTTGGAGCTATCTCCAGATGTTTGACATTTCTATCTTCTTCATTTTCTTTATAAAGCCACTGCAAGACAACTTTTTCTTTGTTTTCTTCTTCAAGGGATACTTTTGCTTTAACCATTCTAGTTCCTTCACGTATAGTTAGAGTGCTACCATTGGAAGGTGTAAATGTTGATGAAGGTCTTCCTTGTGTTCTAGGAGATATGGGAAGATCCGTTAAAGATATTGTGGGATCTATCTTGTATTCACCCATACTTGTTTCTTGAATGATGATATTTTTAGAAAAGCTTTTCAAAACCATATCTTTTAATGTTTCTGCCTTATGAGAGCTTTCCTTGTGAGGAATCATGCTTTCTATTTATTTGAGATTATTACAAGAATATGTAGTATTTGCTAGAATAGTCACCTCTACTCCATTATGAGGAAACTTTAGGCATTGATGGTAAGTAGAAGGGACAACTTGCATTGAATGTATCCATGGTCTTCCAAGAAGAATGTTATATGTAAGTGGTGAATCAAGGACTTGACATAGGGCATCTTTCTCTACTGGTCCCACTCTAATAGGTAAAACAAACAATCCTTTGGAGGATCTTTCTTCTTCATCACAAGCTTTGATAGTTATCTTTCTTCTATGATCAATTACATGTTATGATAATCCCAATTGTTTTACCAAGTTGTACATGTAGATATTCAAACCAGCACCTCCATCTATCAAGACATGCTTCACATGGTGTTTATGAATAAGGAATTATAAATGAAGAGGTTGGTTATGTGGTTGGTTCAGTGATTTATCATCCTCTTTAGAAAAATATAGGTAATGTGGGGAATTCAAGTGACCGACCATAGCTTGGAATCTATCCACATCTAGATCTCTCAGTACATTAGTGCTAAGTAGGGCTTGATCAAGGACTTCCCTATGACTAGGAGAGATTTTTAACAATTCTAGAATAGATATTTGAGTGGGTGTCCTTTTTAATTTATCCACAAGATTAAACTTTGGAGGCAATGCCACTTGTTTAGATGTTGTTGTTGTGGTAGCTGGTGTGTTAGATGTTGAAGCCCCTTTAAGTGTGATCTTGGCTTGACTTCATGTTACAACATTAGAAGATTTAGTTTTGTTTTTGAATCCTTTTAGAGTGATCATATTGATGAAATATTTGCATGGTTCCACCATATGAATTACATTGTCATTATCCATGTATGTATAGTTAATCTTGTTACTCTTGGAAGACTCCCCTTTTTCATAGCTAGGTAATGGAGTTTGGAATGCCTTATGATCATTTTTTGTGTGATGTCCATCTACCTTGACTTTACCTTCTTCAATTAGGTCTTGAATAACATGTCTTAACTTCATATAGTTGTTGGTTTTGTGTCTTTTATTGTGATGAAAATCATAGTAATCATTATCCTTCCACCACTTGGGTTTTACCTCTGGTTCCCAAGGTTTAGAATTAGGAATCGTAATGAATTTATTGTCCAATAGTGACTTCAAGACCACTTCCAATGTATCTCCTAATGGTGTAAATATTCTCTTAGGTCTTGCTAACCAAGGTTTTGTTCGAGTGGGAGGTTTATTAAAAAAATTTTTAGCCATTAGTGTCACTGTAGGATTCAAATTCTTATTTTCTTGAAGACTTGTCATGAGATTGAAAATGTTCGATTTTAGTTTTGGACTAGGAGTATCAACAACTCCATCATTGACCACATGTTTGTTCTTGTTTCCATATTTGTACTTATCTTTAGTGGGATAGGACTTGTCTTTGTTTTCCTTGTTGATAGTGATTTCACCTTTCTTGATCAAGACCTCTTCAATCTTGAGGTCACTATCTATCATCTTATCAAAACTTGGTGGTCCTTGCAATTGTATTGGAAAATTCATTTCTAGACCCAAGTTGTTAATGAAGATGTCCATTTTTTCATTTTCAGGTATCTACCTAGCATATCGTGCAAATATTTTCCTCTATCTTTGTAGGAAATTCAAGAACAATTCTCCTCTTTTCTGTTTGGTATTTCATAGATCCAACATTGTTACTATGTGTTGGATGTTGTAGGAGTATTGTTGTATGCATTTTTGTACTAGTTCATCAAATGTCTTGATTCCTGTGGGTAATTTTGAGAACCAATCCATAGCTTGTCCACCTAAACTTCATGGAAATAATCTCATTAGATATGTTTGTCCATGCATGAACTCCATACTGATTGTGCAAAAATCCCTCACATGATCTTGAGGGTTGGAATTTCCCATGTATTTGTCATATTGTGAAATTGTGACATTTTTAGGAAATGGAGTCATCTTTAGTCCCTTTTCAAAAGGGAAAGGACATATGTGTTCCAAAGAGTATTGTTTTTTCGGTTTATCCATTGATTTCTTGAGTTCCTTGATTTCATTTTGCATAGCAAGTAGTTTCCTTGTCAAAATAGATATAGGACTAATATCTTCTTTCTATTTGAGTTGGTTTACATCATAGTAGTTTGGTAATTTTTCTCCTTGAGAGGTGAGTTTGAGGATGTATTTTTCCTTGTTTTCTTCCAAAGTTCTCACAAGGATTTTGTGAATCATTTTCTTTTTATAGCTCTTTGGTATTATTTTTCAGTGGGTTCTTCATCATCTGAATCATAATGGGTTTCTTCTGGTTGATCCTCTTATTGATTATTTTGATCACCTTGTTCCTCTTGTCTTTCATCCCAATGGAAATCTTCTTCTTGATTGTTCATGTTTGTCATTTCAGGTGTCACCGTATAGGTCATGCTAGGTGTAGTTCCAAATAAAGAATTAAGTTTTAAAGTTTCTCCTATTTCAAGCGTGAGCAATGGTACTTCATCTGAGAATGGGTTATTTTCAAAATTGTAAGCTTTGTGTCTTGTATTAACCATGAAAACTTTATTAAGGGATCAATGAGTGTCTTGTGTTTAAAGTGGGTCTGAATGTCTATAATGTCTGATTGTGAGTCCAAGGATGCAAGAGTGGGTTTGAAATTGTTTTATGGATCCAACGTCAAAGGGTGTCAAAATGCCTTGTTAGTGAGTTGGGAACCAAAAATGTAAGTGGGTTTGATAATGGGGAAGTTCCAGCGTCAAAGGGTGTCAAAGTGCCCTGTTTATGAGTTGGGAACTTGATTGTAACTAATGGGATAAACTAACTCCACAATTGGACAATGCAGATTTGGACCATGCAAGGTAGCAAGATGTTCTAAAAAATAGCTCTTTCAGGTTATCAGATGGATGTGTTTTGACAATAAAACTTTACTATTGGGCCAAATGGGTATCTGGAAATGTAAACTTTTTGGTTCTGGAAAGTATGAAAATGCTCACTATCTCAGATGCAATATTTTATAGGTGATTGGAAAACTTTTTGGACCCCAGATGTGATCCAAGAAATATGGGATACGACTCAGGAAATACAGTGGTTACCATATGTGATCTGAGAAATGGTGAAGATATGAGATGTGATCCAAGTTTGAACATATGCGATCTGGAATACAAGATGTGATCTGGGAATCCGGGATGCGATTCAATGATGTCAAAAGTTTTTCAATTTCAGTGAATTTTTGGAAAATGGGTCATCTCTATCAGATTTCAGTGACTTTCAAGTGTTTGTAAGTGCTTGTAAATGCTCTGTGTTTATTTATTTGGGGAGAATTATCTGATATTTGTAATAAGGACATATCAAGCAATCATTTTTAAGAAGACACACCTATCCTTCCCTATGCTAGGTAGAGATTAGTACCACTTGTTCACTGACTTAAGAACACACTCAAATCAGAATATGGTGATCCAATAACATGCAATGGATATTGGAGCCCATATTAGCCAAGTAGTAATGTCAATGAGGGCTTGATATGGTGAATGTCTTGGGGCAATCACTATTTTCCTAACACAAGTGATAAAAATATTTCAGGGGTGATCCAGATAGCATCTAACATAAGGTGTCTAATAAAGGCATCCATTCATAACCATCTCCCATAGTCCCACAAGTAGGATTTAGACCATAAGCCCTATAGGAACTTGAAAATGTGTAGTCCTCGCAAGTGAGATTTAAGTGGCCCCGCTCTACACGAGATCCAAGTATGTCATTGGGACTAATCATCAATCTCCCAAGACAAGATAGATTATGTCTTCTAAGGCTTTAACCTCAAGGAAGCGTCAAATTTTATAGTGGGCTGGAAGAGTCGATTTAAGACTTGTCCCCACTTGGGTCATTCTTGGAAGATTTTTTCCTCAACCAATAGGCTCTCTAAAGGTGTACAATAAAGAAATTGGATAAGTGATAATGAGCTATGGATTCATGATTCTCCATGAAGGAGAAGAGCATAATCTCCTAACTCACATTAAAGATCCCAAACACATCATGCAAATTAAACCCAATTACTCCAATTTGACCCCAAATTGCAAGCTAACTTTTGAGTTTCTGATTTTCCCAAAGGGAAAAGAGCATAATCCTCTAATTAGTTTGCAGATTAACCTCAAATTGTGTTAAGTTCCTATAAAAAAAAGCATGAAGTTTTAGTTTTTTTTTCTCTTTTAGGCAACCTTAAAGACAAGCATTAGTAGTCTCTTTTTGATATTTATCTTGGACAATTGACCTATAAACCACCGTTAAGCTATTTTAGATCAAGCAAAACCACAACATTCACCCATTAGTTGTTAGAAATCTCAAATTTGCAAACTCTTTAAGGGAAATGCTTTAAAAGAAAATAGACAAGCAACTTAAGATTTGGATTTCTGATTCTCCTTGAAGGAGAAGAGCATAATCTCCTAACTCAACTTGCAAATCTAAGACATATTATGTATGATTTATCATTTATTTCCCAATTTAACTTCAAAGTGCAATCCAATTTTTGAGTTTCTGATTTTCCCTCAAGGGGAAAAGAGCATAATCCTCTAATTGATTTGCAAGATGAGTTTAAATTACATTTAGTTCCTAGAAATCAAAGTAACAATATCTTTTTAATACTTTAAAGAAATCTAGAATCAATGGTTAGTAGTTTGAAGCACTTGGGTCTTTGTCATTCATCCTGAAAACCATAGTTATGTTATTTTAAAACCACAGAAACATTAAATCAAATCGTTAGGGGTTAGAAAAACTAAGAATTCAATAAATTTCCCCAGATGAGATCCTAGATTTGACCAGATGCGATCCTATTTCCCATATACGACCCTATTATCCAAATGCAACCCAGATCACCAGATGCGACCCTAAAATTTACAAGAAATGATACCTTTTCCAGATGCGATCTGAGAATCCCAAATACGATCCAAGAAATCTGGGGTACGACTGTGCTTCCTAGATGCGATCCTTGGCTAAAAAAGACATGGCAAAAATTAGTAGAAAAAGATAGAAAAATAGGAAATCCAGGGCTTGGCTCCATGGTGGTTGCCATAAATGTGTGTGTGAGTTATGGACTTGCAAAAAAAAAACTTCAATAAGAAATTACATCAATTGTTAGCACATATAAACTGAATTAGAGAAATAAACAATTGAAAGCTTCCTATTGCTCTCTAGTTAGCACAAGTATGGAAAGGGATTAGAGATTGCTCTCAGATCTAACCCTAAATAGTGACAATGCAATGCTAAAATGAGAGATTCAAGATTTTTTTATGCAAGAATGAAACTAAAACTAGAAAATGCATCACAATTGGCCATTAGATTCATGAATTCTTTACTATAAACCCAAATTGAGATGTTTTGTAATTAACTAAGAGCATATGAAATCAACATGAAAGCATGAATTAACTATCAAAATCAAAGAGTTAGTACTAAAATCAAAGGAATTGGGACCAATTGAATATTTGAAAACTTTCTTTTATAGGAATTTTGAGGTTTTGGATAGTTGAGATGCATCTGTGAGGAGTGGTTGAGATGCATTCAAGCTTGATCCATAATCCATGTGACTACCTCTCAATGATTCAAAGTGTGTTTGTTGTGTTTTCTAATTTGAGAGGGATTTAATTATTTCCTTTAATTAATTACTTTAGCCATGTATTTTATGGGATTGATTTAATTAATTGGGCATAGAGGTAATTAACTTGATTTTGCTTGATACCTTGATGATAAATCCTTGAATTTGAGGTTGCATTGATTTTATTAAACTTTAAGAATTTATGTTAACAATCGAAGATCAAATTAACATAATTAAGGTAATATTATTGAATTAGAGAAAATAGGGTGTTATGTTCTATTAGCCCAATTTTAGGTGATTATAGGATGGTTCATGGTCCTTTATTTTACTTTTTCTTCTATTTGTGGGATGTTCTCATGAAATTATGGTGCATGTACTGTGACCCATGATGTATGTGTTCTAGGGTATATTGGGACATTCCTTTTCTACATTATGTCTAATATCATGCAAAAAGGATCACAGGGCCACTTTGACTTCATATATGTCACAATGCGATGCATCCAATTTGCTATATCAAAAAGATCTACAAAAGACAAACAATGCACTAATAAAGAAAATAAAGGAATGATTATTTTTTTTTGTTTTGGCTCATGCCCTTTCAAGCTGGATTTGTTTTCCTTTCATCTTTTCTTATTTCTCTCTTTGGTTAGTCTTGTTTGAGTCTTAAATTCTTGGCTTCATTTTAAAAAAAATATGGCCTCTTCTTTTCAAGTTTTTCACCTAATTTTTTGAGTGGCCACCCTCACTGCCTTTTGTGTTTGAGTCATCCTTTTAATTCGGTCTTTGTTTTTTATTTGAAAAAACACTCAGAATCACATTGTCTCAAAGAGGGGCAAAATGTAAACACCTAAAAATGGCCATCGCCTCTCCCTCCCCTTTTAGCCATCTAGTATGTCCTTGGTCAGAATTTCTCAATTTTATCTATTTTTGTCCATTTTTGTTTATTTTTGTTCATTTAAGTCATTTTGATTGATTTTGAATTACTATGGTTTATCTATCATTTTGTCACTTTATATTGGTCATCCGTCGTATTTTTGGTCACTTTCGCATGTTTAATTAAATAATTCTAATAACTATATTATTAATGTCTACAACTCTTTCTAGGGAATTAATCGATTATTTAATTAATGTCCCTATGTCCTAATGTCCCCTTTTTGCATAAATACTACTCATTTATTTATTCTTTTTGTATTTTATTTCAACTTCAATTTCACATGACTTTTTAATGACTTATTTTATTTCTCATTTAAATATTTTATTATTTAAATGACCTTTGGGCTTTTTGGGGAGGAAATTATAAATTTTGTTTTATTATTATCTTTTGGCTCTTCTTTTCCCTCTAACTGTTCATTTCATCTTTGTGGCTGTTTACTTTCAATTTGTTTTTCTATTTAATTAGATTTCTTCTTCTTCATTTGGCTAACCAATATCCTCACTTTTATTACATTTTTATACTTGCTTTTTTTGGTCATATTAGTGCACTTGTCAAGGAAAGAGCAACATCAAATTAAATAGGAGAAAGAAAACAATGGAGCATAATAGAGAGTTTGCATGATTTTATTTACATTTTAAAGCTATTTTATGTAAATTTGATTTTTAATTGCTTCATTGAGTGGTTGGGATAATTTGAATATGATTTATGCATTTTGTGGTTGAAGTTTTTCATATTCTCAGACTAATTGATTTTGCCTATCCACAGGAGTAACGCGATTTTAATGTTGAGTTTCATATTTAGAAAACACTTTATTAAATTATAACTTTACCTTTTAAAATAAAAGTTGAGTTAAAGTGATGTAAGTGGAAAAAATAAAATAAAAGTAATTATTTTTTATTTTTAGAGTGGAGTTCATCTTGTTTTTTGTGTTGTATGTTTTGAAACCCTAGCTTGACAGGTTTCCTTTATTAGGAGGATTTTGGCCATTATTCTACACAAATTTTTAGGTTTTGGCTCTGAGGTAGAATTGGAAGAAACTCTAAAAGCTTTGGAATTCTCAGGGTTGTTGGATTGTTCTTCATGGTTTCTATCAATTGGTGGTTTAAGGTAGGGTTTGAAACCATCATAGATCTGATTCTTTTTAAAGAAAGTTTTCTTGCTTCGTGCCTGCTAGACTTTGCTGATATTTATTTTGGAATTATCCTCTTGCCTAGATTTTTGTTTAGAAATTTTTTTTGGAAGAAATCTTGTATTGTGAATACCTGGCAGTTTAGGAACATTGTAGAAAGATCTTGTATTGAATCAGTTAGGGTTTGTTAATTTTTGTTGTTGAAAACCTTAGGGTTTGAATCAAATTAAAATATTAAAATAATTTTTATAAATGACTATAATTACTTTGTAGATCTACAAAGGTTTTTCTTCCTAGTAGGAATTGACCATTAAATTTATTGTTGATTAATCCTATGGAAAAATAATGTGTGTGTGTGTGTGTTGATATTCTTTAAAAAAAAATAAAAAAAATAAAAAAATAATAATAATATAATGCTATAGACACCTAAAAGTGGTTCATGCCTATGTGCCCCCTTTTTTAAACATGTCTTCAATGTCTAATGTTCATCCCTAATTTACTAATATTTCTCCTTGATTTTTGTTCATTTTTGACCTAATCAATCTCTTTTGAAATCAATGCAATTCATTATCAGAGTCATCAAAATCATCAAAATCAATCTTTTGCCTCATCAAAATAATCAATTTTCTCAAATCATTTCATTTGTCTTGTTTAGGGGTAAATAATCCATAATTTATCCCTAAGTATTAGCCTTGATAAATAAATTACATTTATTTATCCCCTTTTCCCTAAGTTTCACAATTAGTTAATTTGACATTAATTAATTAGCTAATTATTGATTTATGGAATTTTCATAATTCCTAAATCCTAATTTCCATTTTGTGGGAATAAATAAATTTTAAAATTTAATAATTCCCTCCTTTTTCCAAGTGGGATTTTATCCCTTAATTTGTGCTTCACTCACTTTTCTAGCCTCCACTTCTATTTTTTAGCCTCTACCTTCCCTTTTTCTTGTCATAAATTATCATAGTTTATGACAATTTTCCTTTTCCCTTTTGTCATAATTGTCATAGTTTATGACAATTTTTCCCTTTTTTCCTTTTGCCATATTTGTGATACTTTATGATAAATTTCCCTTTTTTAACTCACTAATTTCTAATTGTGCATTCAATTTCTCATAAGTTGCCATTTTAATGACAAATTTCCTCTTTCAAATTTGCTAATTTCTATAAATTGAGATCATTTCTCTTTTTTTTTGTTTGAACCACATTCCTAATATTCTCTTTTCATCATTTTTGTTTTAACCACACTCCTAGTATTCTCTCTCTATCATCTTTTCTTTCAATCTTTAGTGCAGATTTTTCAAGATCATAGAGTTACATAAATCAAATTCAATGGAAAGGAGAACATATGAGCTACACTTGAAAGGGAGTTTTGTTGTTTATATTCTTTTATTTTCAAGTGGCTTTTATGTTAGATTAGATTTGTTTCCATATTTTGTGTATGAGATTTGTGGTTCTCTCATTTATGCTTTATTCTAATGCCATTTTCTAGTCTTACATTTGGTGAACCTGATGTGAACATCTCATTCTGATAAAATTTTATGTTTTTGTGCATTTTCAGGGTCCCGGAAGGCTGTTTAGGACCTCAAGAGTGAAGCTGCATAGTTGGTAGCTAGAACTACACACTTGGGGCCCAGAATTGTGTAGTTGGTCATGGGAACTGCGCAGTTGGATTCTTAACTTTGCATTTCCATTTATCTTATTTTATGCTTTCTATGTTTTCTTTCAGCTGCTTCTAATCAGTCTTAAGGGCCTAAAATGAATTTCATTTTCTTCAATTCCAATTTTTAAAGGCTTAAATGTACCCTCACACTTTATTTTGGAGCACTTAAAATGAACTTCACAAGTCAATTTCTTTAAGGTAAATGAACTTCATCTAGTTAGGACTCAAAAAAGAAAATCAATTTTAGCTAATTAAGAAAACATTCTAATACTTTTCAAAATATGCAAACTAGCTTAATTAGGACTTAAATTGATCAAGCCTAATTCAAATCTACAAGTTAAAAGAACAATAAACCCCAATTCTACAAATTTGAATGTTTCTAGGGTTAATTAGTCATTTACATTAAAGAAGAGGTCTTAAAATACTATTTTTTGGTCTTTGATTGCAGAACTGTGCACTTGGGGCCCAGAGATACACAGTTGGTCTCTGAAGCTACATAGTTGGTAAAGCTGTGTAGTTGGTAAGAGAAACTATGTAGTTGGTCCACTGAACTGCGTAGTTGGTAAGTGCAATTTGTTTTCATTAAAAGTCTGGTTCATTTACTATCATTTCTCAATTCCAAGACTTAGGGTACCAGATTTTCTATTACTAATGCTCTATTTTTTAGCTAATGGCATTCATTGGATGAAGACATACTTAAAAACTACTAACACATGTTAATGCAGGACATTGTTGAAGACTTGTGTGTCTTCCTAAAATAATCTTATGTGTGTTTTATAGTTAGAAAACACTTTGTTTGGTGATTTAAAATGAAATTTTATTTTAAGTGTTTGGCGTGTCTTCTTATTTTTATAATCCCAAGAATTGTATGGACATATCCTCTCTCCTCGCCTTCACGGATCTTGGGTGAAGAGAAATCTATGCAATTTTTTTAGAGAGGCATGCCTTGCACCAAGGTGTTCACTTTGAATGCCCCAAGGGATGATCTCAAGCGGTAACAAGACAAATCCAAGTCTCCATCCAAAACTGCTATATAAATGTGCGATTGTGACTAATAACCCAATCGATAGTGTGACTGGGTGATAGCTCCCCTCCAATACCCTAGTGGTGCGTAAAACCTTGGTTCTCAAGGCTAGGAGACCTCCTGAGGGATTTTATCACACACACATTGAACTAGATGTCCTGAATTAAAAACCTTGTTGTAGTTGGGCAAAATATTTCTATTCACTAATGCAGGGGGTCACCCATACTCGAGAAGGACACCCCACACTTTCACGGATCTTGGTAGAGACAAAAGTTCCTTGGGAAGTGATGACCCTTGGAATTTGAATCTTGGTGTGCCTGAGAAGTGAGTACAGTGTAAGGGGGAGCCCATTCCTCCAAGATTCTAAGCTATCTGCCCTGAGTAGGCATGACTAAACCTAGTTCAAGTGGGAATTTAGTGAATACTATGTTGAAAGCATAGGTTTAGCATGTTTGTTCATTTTATAATGGCCATTCTTGTTTGATGTGTCTTGTGTGAGTGAATAAAAAACATTAAGAACACTTTAAAACACTCACCCTTAATTTCACAAAAACCTTGCAAACAATTCTTAAAGCATACCTTGGTCACACATATCATCATTTTAAAAAACCTTGTTGACATAATAAAAACTTCATGAACCTAAGTTGAGAACCTTATGACATGATTAGGAGTCCTCATTTTGCATAAGTCCTTCACATTTTCATGTCCTTAATCCTTCATATTGCATAGAATAAACCTCATTTTGCATAAGTCCATTTTTTCATGTCCTAATCTTCATTTTTCATACCATATTTTTACATCGATTATTTCAAAGTCCTCATTCCAATTATTTGCATATAGAACCCTTAAAACCTTTTGAAAATCTAAAAATCCAAAAAAAATGAAAATCTTAGAGTCTTATCTTATGTTGATGGATAAGGGATATTGACTTGGTTGGTCCTCTTTCAAATATTTTGTCCTTTTATCCTTTTTCAAGTCAACTCTACCTATGTCTTGTAGGGTTTGATTTGATCCTTTTTATCTTTTCAAATCTTTTGTTCCTTTTTCAAAGTCAAGATCCAATATCGACCTTCATAAGGTTATACTCCTAGGTTTATATTTTCCAAGATTTTCCTTTCAAGAAATTCCAAAACCATAAGTCCTAAATTGCATAAGGCCCTAAATTATAATCCAAAGTCAAAAGTCCACATCCTAAGTTGTATTTTCATATCATTTCAAAAGCCTTTCAAAAAATCCAAAAAACATAGTGGCATTTTGCACAATCATTTAAAATCCTAAAAACCCAAAAGAGTTTTACATTTTCATATCTCCTAAGTTGCATTTTTCATATAGTCATCATGAAAATTGTGACAAGGCAAAAAGTTTCTTACCAAACCATGTATATTTCAAGTGATAACACACAAAGATCCTTTGATACTAGACAAGGTGTACCTTTTCAAACATAAGTTTTTGACACAAACACCATGGACACTTCACAAATAGCCTTTGATCCTAGATAAGGTATACCTTTTCAAACACAAGGTTTTGACCCAAACATAATGTACCTTCCAAGACAAGAGACCCAAGCACCTTATGACACAAGCATCATGTACCCCTCAAGACAAGAGATCCAAACACATTCTAAACCAAGACAAATGACATTAACACAATCCAATGATCAATCACATCAATCTCATATGAAGTTGATTAAAAACTTGATAGCCAAATTAGAGGAAGAAATTAAGTTTGTGGAACAACAAATCCAAGTTGTTGAAAAGACTAGAAGAGATACAACCAAACTTTGTAAATACCATAAAGATGATTTGGGTGAAATTAACATTAAAGAACTCATTGAAAGATAAAAAATACCAAGACTTCGTTCACAAATAGATGGAGCACAAGACAAGCTCAAACAAACCCAATCCAATCACATTCAAGAGAAAACATTTTTCAACCAAGTCCTAGATCATGCTCAATTCAATCAAATTTCAAATCAAATGTCATGCCATCAAATTTTAAATCAATCATTCAACCAATTTTCAAATCAAATTTTTCAACTAGAGAATGGTGTAAATCAATGGGGACCTCCACCTAATTATGAACCAATATTTGTTCCAATGCAACCAAGTGTCCCTCAAATAATTTCACAACCTCTTGTGCCAATCATGTGAACAAGTCAAACAATACCAAGATCACAAGCAAGTTTTCCTCCAAGAACATTTCATGTTAATGAACAACCTTTTATGTCATCAAATCAAACAATTTTTTCTCAAACAAGCATGAGTTTAAACATATCAAGCATGATGAATGATCAACCTTTTGTGAGACATATTCCATCAAAAAATTCTTCAAAAATTATAAACATTAATATGGTCTCACCAACAAGATCAACCAAGAACAAGAAAAATTCCAAATCTAACTTTTTAAAAGATTTGCTTCAACAATTGGGTTTTATGTATGAAAATAATAATGCACCCCATGTCTAGCAATGGCCCATCCCCAAAAAATAACATGGATGCCATACCTATTTCCTTTCAAGAAACATCCATGTCCCCTTCCATCTCTTCATCCCCTAAATTTTCACAAGAGCAATTTCCTCCATCTCCCACTAGTAACATATCTAATGATGCAACCTTCAAAGGGCTATCCATAGAAAATATTGACCCTTTTCTAGAGTGACCCATACATATCCCAAGCCAAAACCCATGTCAAGAGGATGATCCAAAATAAAAATAAATGAGTCCTAAAATAAATCAAGATCAAGATCCTAACAATGACCAATCCTATCCAATTGTTGACCAATATCCCATTTTTCTTGAGCCTAATGATGATCCTATTGTTCTCAAATCCCCTATCCAAGATGATCCCATTCAAGAAAAAAATTTACTTTCAAACCCTATTGGCCTTTCACTTCCTAAGAAAGATCAAAACCTCCCTTCCATTTTTTCCAATGATTCTATCGAAAGTCAAGAGTATAACACCTTTAATATGGAATCCCAAGATCCAATTCCAAGTCAAGATCAAAGTATCCCTTCACCCTCATGTACAAAATATCCCATCATCCCTTTAGATCCTCCTCAAGATCCCTCCATCCATTCATGTCC